>BMAO01001539.1:0-20645 GCA_019973975.1 Trichonephila clavata | reverse complement strand
AATGTACAATTGATAGAGTATCCATTATTAGGCTGATAATTCACACAAATCAAGTTGCAATTCTATATTAAGTACTCTGAAAATTAATTAATTTTTGGTAGAGGATATTCATTAACAGGGAACTCAACTCTGTATTTTACAAGGGCCTGTTCAGTGGAAAGCATAATACTTGGAGCATTTATTTGACTTTATCCACTTTTGTTGAAAATCTGTCACTGCCAATTTCAAAAGGTATGGCTCCAGAATAATGTCATCATCCCTCCTTTTTACATAAAAGTATTCCAGTAAGAAATCGTATGTAGTGGTGCTAACGTAAAATGTCCTGCATACTCATTTGATCTGTCCCCGGTATTAGATTTTCTAAGACACGAGATGTATGCAAACCCTTTGCCAACATTATAACACTTTAAAGGACTTGCACCTGCTGCAGCCAACCGGTTACCTGAGTCACAAAAATCTAATGATAATATAAAGCATATATGTATATGTATATTCTTTTTCAAACTTTGAATTTACGTTCAATTCACTGAAATTAGCTGTAGCTGATTTATTTATCTTTTATTTAAGCAGCGATCTAAGCATTTTCAAATGATTTCTTTAGATCGTAAGCTTTCTATTAATTATTAATTCAAACATTTATTCATTATATTCAAAAGAATTTCGTTCAGTAATATTAAAGGAGAAGTTTCAATTCTAAAATTTATCCATAATAAAAAATATCATCTATTGTTCTATAATATTCAGTTTTTATACTTCAGTATTAAATTTACTTAGTTTCCGACTATTTTATGAGGAACTCAGTAAAAAGATGAAGTTATGTTATCAAAATACATGCCATACATTTTATTTATTTATTCCTCCCATCCGTCACTGCGATAAAGAAAAATGCTTGCATTGCAAAGATAGCAAATAATTAATTTGTGTATGTCTAAAAGAAAATAAAATGCATCCATTCCTCAACAAAGTCATGCACAAAAATATAAGAAATCAATCATCTTGAAATATTGTGGACAATTGTCCAATTTACGTCTTCGCAATCCTTATAGACAGCAATCACAATATCTTCTGCAAATATTACGTCTACGAACCATGTTAAGGTCACGTACGAGGAACGAAATTGATTGGCTCTCTTGAATAAGGAAAACCACATCATTACTGTTAGATTGCGAAATATTATATTTTGGTAAATGGGTTGTGAAGAATAAATATATGTCACGTACTTATATTGACGCTTATGTCAAGATAACGCAAAAGATACTCATTCAGGAGAATTGTTTCACTGAGCTGCGGCAATAAATTACTTCTCACTTCTCTAAAAATGTCCTTAAATTTATGGGAAACATGTCTTTGTTTATAGTAGATAGAAAAGTGCAATAATTTATGAAATAAATAAAATGTTCCTTTTCATTTTGGTGGTTACGAGGTCAAATTTTACATCTGAAATATATGCAATATGAGTTAAAGTAATTTGACGGCGCAGTTTCCTTTCTCTCTCTCTCTCTCTTCATATTTTTTTCTCTATGAAAACTCCATTACTTGAAATTAAAGTATATTTTCATAGGATACTAAAATATTAAAATGAAAGGAAGGATTGGGTTACTGTGTGTGCAAAGGTGTATATCTTCATTGTAAAATCTGGTATCAGACCTCGACAATATCACCTAAAATATTTTTTTATGAATAGCTAAATGAATAATAACAAAGTCTAATTTGTAAAAATCCTTCTTCAATTTGCTTTTTTTAGAGATATACAAAAGAAACAAATACATTTCAGCTACTCTTCACAATTACCTAAACCATTTCAATTAAGTTTTGGAATAAGAATACTTAAAGGTATTACTCGCTCATGATCATAACTTATGCTCAAGAAAGCGGGATAGTGTCTAAAAATGGTATGGTAAAATGGCACATGTGGGAGAGTCAATGATCGCCTCTGATAGCAATATAGATCTCAAAATGATCACAATCTTGCAATCATCCACCATGCCACTTCTGAATGCTTTTAGCTATAGGTTGATTGTCCGGCTGATGACCCCTGTAGTAATCTTATAAGAACTCTACCGATTTTTTGTATGTAGGTGAAGTAAATATGCCCTAAAAACTTTTTTTTTAAAAAAAATCATTAATTTACTGGGTACATTATGTTTTCAGGTTAAGACCATGAATAGATAATTTTGAGAGTGGTTGTCAACACCTTCATTATCACTGTTTGCGTCAAAAAATTCATCGCCTGAGTCTTAATGTGTTAATTTTTCTCGATTTCATCAGATATAACCACTCGTATTCGATGACATGCCACCACCTGGATTATCGTAAATTCACTAGCGTTCTAAAAACAATTTATACGGGCTTCAACTTAAGGTGTAAGTTGCGAAAAATATAACTATTTGATGCCAATAGATATCCCTACCTCATGCAAAGCCTGAGGCTGACGTACATAAACGGTTTTACCACTTCCTCTAAAAGCACAAAACGTATATATACGTTTTTGAACCATATGCACAACCCTTCACTGACGTACATATACGTCAATATCACTTATAGGATAAATATTGGGATTGTTATAAAAAGCCTAGGGAGTTACAATCAGTCTACCAAGAGCAACCCAGATGTTCAATGGAATTAGGCGCTAGAAATCTTATTGGCCACTTCATTCTCTGAATATCGTCATTCTCGAGCTATTCGTCTACTAACGGATTTCTGTTTTTTTGTGTACGAGTACTCTACTTCATAAATACGAACTAAGTGTCATCTGCCTCTATGAAAAGCTCAAAAAGGTATCTAGGATGGCATCCTTATACCTCTGTACAGTCGTGGCTTCTTTTAAAAGAACACTGTTGTGCAATATGCATTACCCGTACAACATAATATTTAATTTAATTTAATTTTTATTTCTCTTAATAAATTAAATTAACACATATAAAGTAATTTCACTGTAATTCAAGATTTTAAAAGGAAAAAAATTGCTTTACAAAGTTTTATTTGAATTAAAGATAGAGATTGCTTAAGAATCAATAGTACGACAGAATGAGAAATTATTTAAAAGAAACGAAAGAAATTTAATTTTCCCAGTAAATCTCATAGCTTAATCTAATATAAAAAGGAAACATTTCTTTCATAGCACTGTAGATGCAATAACATTGAAGGAAAGCTTTCTTTAATATCCTAGTTAGACGCAACATCACTATTACGCATATTTTTTGAATAAAGAAATTCCTCAGGTAGTGATTAAAATGCTAATTTAACACTTCTCACCACACGAAAATGATGTTTTTCACTATATTAAAGAATTTTCCATTGACTTTTGCGAAGAAAATTTTTCCATAGAAATTTTCCAGAATTTCAGAGAGAGGATTTAATAACTTTCTTTGGAATGTTACTAAAAAAGTAAGCTTAAACGACTTTAAATTCCTAATATCTGAAAAAAGAACTTTTCTAGGTAAATTAAATGAAATGTTACAGTATATAAAGTGTGTGTATCCTCTAACAAAATTATAATTTTATCTTCAGAAAATATAAAATGTGCTTCCAAAACATTTTTTCATCACTGAAAGTTAATACATTCTACATGTGCTATCTGAATAAACTTAAAGCATTATTTTCATCTGTTTTCTCTTGTAAAACACATATAATAAAAGAAAGATATTTCTTCATAAAAAAAGAAAGAAAGTATATCATACAATTCCCCACCTTCTGGTAATGAGATAAATTCCTTTTTTATATTGGTCAGAAATTTAAGATTAACAAATTGCTTGGAAATAAGAAACTTCCCCTAAATTTTGATGCTAAATAACATGTATGTAAAGGGAAATTTCTGAGAATAAAACATTCTTAAACCTTCAAATAAAATTTAAAGATTAAATGGGCTAAAACTGAAGTTAATTGAACAATCGAACAGTACTGAAGTATTGTTCGGAGTTATGAGACTAAAATCTCATTCTCTGCTGGGATGGCCTAAACTAAATTAGTCGAAGTACTGGCAATGATATGCGTCTTGATTGTATTGCTTACACAGTGAAATACCCATTATTACCAGTGTCATGATATGGAGCTAAATGAAATTAAAAGGTGTAGTTATATATTGGTGATTAATGGAAATATAAATGTCCAAAATACATACAAAAAATACTAGAGTCAAAACTGAATCTTTACACATAGGACCTTTCCAAGATAATCAAGCAGTTATAATTTAACACAATTCAAATTCCCGACATGCGTTAACTGTATGCAGAGGTTCTAACAAGATTTCATATACCTCTCTCCTAGAATATCCACATAACCCGAATGAAAATCTATGGAGGTGACTTAAGAAACTTGTGAGTGAGGAAAAAACCAAAAACACTAATTAATTAAGTAATAATTAAATCTTTGCTTCACATTATAATACTTTATTAACTTAAAAAGTTAGTTCACTACATGGGAAAAAAAGGCTTTGTAAGGCCGTCATTAAAGCTGAAAGTTACCTTAGTATTAATTAACATTGCCAGATTGCTGGTATATCTTATTTTTTTCTATGTGTTTCAATTTTTTTTTCTTTATATAACTTATATCATAATAAAATTTCCTTCCTAAAAGCTGTTTCAGTAATATTTTAAATAAATTATCTTTACAATAATGTATAATTTCAAGGTATTCTTTTGAAAAAAAAATAAGTGTTATCGTATGATAACACAACCCTGAACATGAAAAATAGATTTCTTCCGAATATTTCCATGATTTTGCACACTACTGGATATAAAATGAATATAAAAATAAAATAAAAGTTAAATAAATATTTTCCCTGTATGTTTTGTCTACAAATTATAATTAATTTAGATCGAATTATTCATTAACTATTCCTCAATCCGCCTACGTTAGTTTTTAATTGTTTATTAACACACATTTAATTTCTTTAACCTATGTTCTCTTCATAGAGTGAAGCATTCCGTCAAAAGTATTTATAATTTAACTTAGGTATTTAAATTTATGTTTAAATTAAATTTAGAACTAAAAAAAAGAGCAAGGTTGAAAGAAAGTTTTGTTTTCATAAAAAGGGTACAATGCTGGTAAAAGTGAATAAAAATGCTTTAATTTATACTCTATAATAAATTGTCTGCTAAAAATACTATTTATGTTAATTAATAAAAAAAACTGCGAGCATATTTTTTGTGTAACGTATATAAAAAAAGTAACTTAAGACTCGCTAATTGATCCAAAGGCCAGACTGGGTGGACAGCCTCTGAACACAATCTTCTAAATAGGTACAAGAATAACCTATCCAATTCTTTCTCTTTTTCTTTCACGTTAAGTAGTAATTGTTGTCGGCTGCATATTTTCTTTTTTATTTCCTGCACCAGCGTGTTAACAATACTAGCTCTGTGGTTAATTACAAGATCTTCTTTGAGGAAAACAAACAAAAAGTAACACGTACAACAACAAAAAAGAGATGCTACATACGGTATTGAACGAAAAGGCATGGCAACAGAAATACAATGTAAAGTTCTTTCAGTGAATCGTATAGTTTAGAATAAGAATGAATAAACACAGGAACATTAGGCGAATTATATATAAAATCATTTCCTTTGTCTAAAGCAAAAATATTTAGATTTCTGCGTCCTCATTGCATAGGACTGAATCCTTTGCACTGTAATTAACAGAAATCGTCATCATATATTTAACTTTGTTTCTACTTTTGTGTTTGCAGCTCCTTTCTCGGATGTTTCTTTATAGGCTAATAACAAAAGAGATAGATACTTTAAAATGTTCTTTTGGGAAATGATGTGTTGTTAAATGTGCTATTATGCTAAGTTGCGGCAGACTGTAAAGATAAAACAATAGCTAAATACCAAAATTGTATTTTCTCACAAAAGCCACTACTTTTTTTTAAAAAATGTATATTATATGATCCATTTCATCCATAGAAGTTTATATAATAGCCAATTCAGTTCATTTCCAAATGAATAAAATGGTTTTTACTCAACTGAAAAGAATTAAAGAAAACTTAAATCCAAATTAGAATTTGATAGGTGGTAGTAAACTTTAAAATTGTATATTTAAACAACAAGCTATGATAAATAGCCAATATAAAGTTTACAACGATACAAATATTTTAAAAAAAAGATGTACAGTTCAACATATATAATAGTATAAAAAAAGCATTGCGATATCATGATTATTGTTTTACTTAGTATATATTACAAAATAGTAGTATTTACAAACTAATATTAATTTTACAGGAAGCAAATGAACTGCCACATTATTAATGCAAATTACTGCAAAAATATATTTATCAAGAGCACTAATGTTCTCAATTTACTATTTACCATATGTTAATATTATTAATTAAATTATTAATTAAAATTTTTATATTTTTTAAAATTGTTTGAAATAAAAAGCAATCTATTCAATTTGCTGCGAATTAAAGTAAGCGCAATATTTTTTAAAGTTAAAGAGCATAGACTCTTTAAATGAGTAATATTTAATTCAATAGAATTAATAATTTGAAAGAATGGCTACATTCATATATCTATAAAAATAACTTATATCACATTCGTCAAATGCATACTAAAAGCATTGTAATTGACTTCTCCTGTGGATACGATAGGCATCCCATGTGTAAACTGTGCGACTCCAATGAAGAAATAGACTCTGGCACGCTGCCATATACTGATCTCTAGATCCATATAGAGCAGATACAGGTAAGCCTCCTTCAACGCGGTAGATACGTTCCTTAAAAAAGCCGCGTTATAAGAAATCTCGTTGTAGGAGATAAATGAACACCACGTAAAGCAAATCACAAGTGACGTGTAGATATTAACAGAAAAAAGTGAATTGTGAAATGCGGCTTATAACGCGGCTTTTTTGAGGAACGTATCTATCGCGTTGTAGAAGGCTTACCTGTATTGGGAGGCTAGACACAAAATGTATAATTTAAAGTCTATACTGTAGACTTGTTTCTCTTTTTTTCTTTTTAATAGTCACATTTTTCTATTTGCTGTTTGTTTGCATGGGTCTTTTAATCTGCAATTCGAAATTAAAAAAATTCAAATGTTCATACCATGAGACTTGAAAATTTGATGCTGAAAGAAATAATTAAGAAATATCGTTATTCAGGTTAAAAATGTTTGCAGCAAACGATATCAGATCCTGGTATCTTCTAGTTTTTAAATATGGGTTTTGTTATAAGGCTACATTTAAAACTCTACACAATTGGAGCTATCCTTTTTTTTATACATTGACCATTACAGCTTCATTGAAGAGGTACGAGTATAGTATAATGTACAAACAAAACGAAAATTTAATTTTAACCAAGTATAATAGAGCATGTTAAGGTAAAATGATACTCTAAAAATAATCAAACTATCGAAATTTTTTATGCTAATTGATACCTCGAATATTTATAAACATGCTTGTAAAATTTCAAAGCTTTACCTGAAATTTTATCAAGTTATGGAACAATATTGATACTGGACAGCAACTACCACGCCCACATTTCAGATTATCTGCAAGAAAAGAGCCTGATAAAAATGAATTAATTATTTTTCTACCCCGCGTTGATGAGACTGACATTATATATGCAGTAACAAATCATTTCAAGAAAGAATTGTGCAATTCATGCAAAAATTCTAGTTTGTGAATGGTTTAATGAAGAGCAAATATATTTGGTCAAGATTTAAGATTTGTGAGCGCTTTTATGATATTATTATGAATGAAATTAAAACTTCAAACCGGATTCTCCTAAAGCCCAAATACTAAATCTCATTTTGATAACTCAGATAATTAAAAATCTAATTCGCAAGAATAGAAAAACTATCCCATTATTATGTTCTCTATTTATATAATTTATATTTTATATTATTTATTTATATTATTATATTTTACATTATTTATTTTATATTATTTATTTTATATATTTTTTTTTATTCATTTTCCCCGCATTATTTGGTGATATATATCACCAAAGATAGATAGATATATGATAGATGTATCGCATATGTGTGAAATCAACACTTTATTATTAAAATTTTTTATAATTATTTATTTTAATAAATGGACATATGCAGTTCTTAGATTTTAAAATATTTACCCATAATTGATATTTGACTTTTTTTCATTCGTGTATAATATTAAACATGCGAAGGCTTTAAAATCATGAAAATAAAAGTAAAGGCACAAACATTTTTGTACATGTATGCATAAGCTCTGTTTATGGAATTAGCTCAACAGTGTGTGTATTTATTTTTTTTGTAATTATTAAGATAAAGTTTTATGAAATATTGATCTTTCATTCGTTTTCTTCTATATATCCATTATGGTAGTATACTGTTTAATTGTTCTACATTTGTGCAATTTTTTAAGCAGATTTAAATAAGCTAATTATTATTTATAAAAGTTTCAGACTATTCGATGAATATTATATCATACTAAATATTCACGAAATGAAAACTTCAAACTCATATTTCTCTATGCTGAATTTTGTACATATAGTATTATTCAAAACCCTAAGGCCTTTTTGATGATTGAAGTATGGGTTTGAAATTTTTTATGAAATTAATGTTTGATAAAACTGTGGATGAATTAACTTTAACATGTTTAGTACTTTTCTAAAAAATTTCAAAATCAAAATTAATTTTTTTTCGAAAATTTCGGAAGTTTATAAAAAAAAAAAAAAAAAAAAAATTAAAGAGCTGCAGCAGAAAAACCCTTGCACAGTTTTATGTAGTATATTATAAGTACTTGGAAAAAAAATTGTAACAAAAACAACCTATTAGAAAAAGTCTTAGAAATTTAAAAAATATTTTAAAAAGCTCAAAAATTTTAATTTTAAACATTTTGCAACAAATTAAAATTTTTTGTATGGAATATTACAAATATTAACCTTATAAATTAAAAATACAGTTAAAATCAAATATCAAATATTTAAAATAAAAAAATCAGAAGAGGGTACCATATCGCCTTAAGTTGAAAGACTATATATATAAAATTATATATATATAAAAAAACCTAATTTAAAACTCATGACAAGTAAGATAATACTTGAACATGGTTTTATACTAAAATTGTTACTCCCATTATACACCCTAAAATATTAATTGCTTCCTTTTTATTTTAAACGTAGAGAAAAAAATACATCTTATTTCTTAAATATTCTATTCTAAATTTTTCGACATTACTTATAGTTACGTTAAATTCTACTTAATTCAATAAAACACTTCGATCCTCGTAACTCTACGGTATCAAAGTAATATTTCAATCTTTTTTCCTTCCTCTACGAAATCCAAATCTTCCTTATAAATTGAACCCTGATCCTACCTAGCAGGAAGATACCTGACCTTCTCCAATCCCGAAAGAGCAGATAGAAATCAATTTTTGAATTCCCCATCCTTCCTGGAGACACATGGCTTATGCTCGTTTTCCGGTTTTGGTTTCTATGTGGTTTCACCAAGGAAGATAAACTGACCACCAAAACGTCAAAGATTTATCCGGGAAAGAGATATACGAGATGAGTGAGTGAGACTTGAATTTCATGCAAATTTAACTTATTTTGTTCCGTTTTGTTGTGTATCAAGAGTCCATGGTTTCATTTTATACAATATTCATTTTAACGCTATATAAAATAAATTTTGAACTTTTTACAAAATCTGAATATGCTGAAGGGAATGTGATTGATTACTTACTTGGGAAGATTTTCTTAAAGAATAACACATTTGTGGGTAACATATCTGATTTCAAACATATATCTATGCAATAAAATAAACCATAGGCTTATATTATATTCTAATATTTTCTTTTACTGCGTTCTTTTTAAATACAATCCCTCTCTATAGTAGTGGCGTTTTTTCCCTACTATCTCTCTATTTTTTTTTTTTTGTAAAATTGAAACTAAAGCAAAGCATCCAAAATGTAAATAATCTCAAGCAACTTACTACACCTTTTAATGTTTCCAGGAAAGAATATACCTACAAATTTAAGACCAACAACAAAGTCCCCTGCAATGTCTGTAATATGTTCTGAAGTTAAGTTTATATCAGTCTTAAAAAATGTAAAATAACCCAAAGTTTCCTGATATATCCAAATACCTTATATATCGAGAAATAATCTCAGTTCACTTCAAGTAAAAAAGTACAATGTGTGCACAATGTGTATGTACAATTATATTATAGAAATACTTTTTCACGTCCATGATTCAGGACACAAGTTGCTTTTTTTCATTGTACAAGTTGCAAGATTCATTATACAACTTCATTATGCAAATGTCTACTTATATTGACGTTTTATGTACATACGAGCCCAATAGTTGTGTGTATTACATGGCAGAGAGAGGAGGGTCAGATGCATGTTTAAGTAGAGTTTGTGAGTTGATATGAGATAAGCGAGAGATTTACTTAGTAATGAATAAGGTGTCAGTTGTTAGTTGTAAATAAATTTATTTTTCGTTAAAGTGGTAGAATTATATTTGTAGATAAATAAGTTAGTGCCGTTAGTACACCAATCAATAGACTTCGGTTGAATATCGTCAGTATAAGCATTGTTGAAAAGGGAGCTATGGAAGCAATACATTAGCCAATGTGGTTTCCACCCGATTTGTAACCCTGTATCTAAGCGAATGCAATTATTTTTAAGTTTCCAGTTCTGCTCAATACGTTCTATGTTACTGTTTAGTTTTTATGAGCTCTAAGTATGTGGTTTTACGAATTTAAAGTTTATACGTAAGAACGTACATATAGAGTCTGTGTAATTAATGTGTATAACTGTATTTTATGTGTAAATAAATTGTGTGCTATAAATCAACAAGCATTTCATCATTCCTGGACCGAAGATTTTATTAGATTTTATTTTAAAGGATGAATACGCAACAAATATTGATTAACAGGGGCATATTAATCCTTTAAATCTTATTATAAAATTTCCTTTCTCACTTTAAAATGACTTTTTTTGTGTTCATTATTTTGTATTTCAGCATTAAAAATTACTATACTCATGCCAAAATTTAGGTAACAAACATGTATTTCGTCATAATTTTAAAATGTCTGCAGTAAAACAAATATAAATATATTACAAATATTTTGAAGAACGGGTAGCACAATATCAACCTTCAATTTAGGAAAAGATGTTGTTTAGCGCTTGCTTTTGCAGAACTACTAGATTAAGACCGTTCAGGCATATGTTAATTCTGCCTCCAGTTTTGTGAATATTGTTATAAATTAAACAAGTTAGTCTGTTTGCAGTGAAATGACTTCTCATAATCATTGATAGGATTATTTGAGATGGAGAGCCTTTGACAGGCTTGAAGCTGGCCAGTCTCAAACGGAGGTGTCTCAATGGTTTCAAGTGGCCCGAAAGTGGTCCTCGGTTATGGAATCAATTCCAAACAAGGGGGTACCGTCAACAGGAATGTTTAGCCAAGGTCACCACAGAGCTTCCACAACCACACAGGATTGTTACCTGGCAAAATAAGCACGTTGTCATTGGCGAACAATGCGGGCTCTTATATTTCTCGTAGCCTTGCTGCAGTGTATAGAAAAAGAATTTTTGAGCAAACACTCTATATTAGTCTGCAGATAATAGCCTTCATGCCCGGTGTCCATTCGTGAACGTCCCTTTGACTGCATCCATCAGGAAACACCGGATACTGAGGAGCTAAAAACATCAGTTGTGGACATCGCAAGAATACCTACATGTTCTTTTCAGTGATGAGTCGAAATGTACCAGACAAAATGATTCTCGCCAAGTTATCTCTGGAGAGAAAATGGGAGCTCGCTTGCGTCACTCCTATGAAACAAAAATGGACAGATTTGGTGCCAAAGGAATCCTAGTGTATGGTGGCATATTTTCGGGCAGTCATACACCCTTGTACGTTTCCAATGCTTGTACTGTCAACTCACAGCATTATAAGGATCAGATTCTTGAAGCCTATGTGAGGTTCTACAGGGTGCTATGAGCCTTCACTACATTTTTATGGACGATAACGTGTAACTACACAGAACTCACAATATAATTAACTTTCTTGAAGGCGCCGACATTCTCCAGATTGATGAATCTTTGAGGTATCCGGATCACAAATTCTGTTGAACATATTGGGGTTTATCTAGAAAAAACCATTCTCAAAGTAGCTTCGCTCCCAGGATCCCTTAGGATTAAAAGTACCCCTTTTAAGAAAAAATGAGCTTTGTTGACACAAACACTTATTGATACCGTCATAAACAGTATATCAGCTCGTTGAGAGGTTTTGTATAGCAGTTTACAATGGTCACACTCCATATTAGACCCACTTTCTTCGAGTTAAAGGAATCAACTCTGTTTCATGATTTCTCACTTTTGATATGACGTATCATAATTCGAGATTAAAATTCTTTCCATATTATGTTACCATATTCTTTGTGACATTGTAATAAGTCTTTGTACCAAATTTCGTTGCAACACACAGAAAACAGTTATTTAGCTTTCACAAATTTTATGTTTTTTGACCTTATATGTGTATTTCGTATTAGAAAGGCATTGTACATTTTCTACACTAAAATCATTCATCTTACAAGTACAGAAAACCTTTATTTGAAAGGTAATAAAAAAATAGTTTCATCATTTTCAATAGCTGGTACAAAATTTATTTATCTTTCATTTTACAAAAGAAACAAAATAAAATAATTAATCAAAACAATAATAATTAAGAAATACTTAAAAATTTCTTCAAAATTAGGGCCTCAAAGTTTTAAAATAAAACCGCATTTTATGCACAATCGTGCCAAAAGTGGTGCCAGCTCCTGGTCTGCAAAAAGGTTTAAAATTACCAATGTGCAGCCTTATTGAAAAAAAAATATACACATTTCAAACGTCTTATGGATTCATGACATAAATTATGATATCTACAGGAATGCTCTTTGCGTCTTATTTCCTTTAAAAATTGATGTCAAAATTGACTCAGTTATCAGTGAATGAGGCCATTTCAATCCATAGGTTTAAAAACAAATACAAGAAATTTCGACATTCCTAAATGTTAGTGTTGTATAGTATAGGTTTTTAAAATGTACACCCACCGATTTAGGAAGCAAAATATCAAATAAAAGGTCCAACATGAGTTATAAACAGATATAAAAATGATGTACAAGAAATGATACATGTGAAACCCGAAAAATGTCTCCTACACAGAAAAGGTTTCGCCCACTCGCATAATCTACTTTTTCTAATATAGTGCATGTAATATAATTTATAAACTGTTTAATGACTTTCACAACGCTTACGAAGCAGTGAAATATGAGATTGAAACGTCAGTTTTTATGTAAAAAATTAAACTTAAAGAATCTGATTTCATGAACTCCATTAATTAAAATAATGTTACAATAAATATTTGTTTCAGAATGTTTTTCTTGCCAACATAAATACACATGCTGAGATTTTATCATACAGAAACTGTTTTCATTTATTTGATTGGGCCACTTATCGACTGTTTGTTACAGTGCCTTCGGAGACATTTCAAACATTTTACCACTTATATTCATTATTTTCTTCCATATATTTTTTATCCATTAATATCATCAACTAATAAATAGGATATAACCATAGGATTACATGTACTTTCCTTAAATGAATTTCTATCTATGTTCTTCGGATAATCATTCATCCACATATTTCCCTGCATTTTACTATTTTTCTCGCACAATTGTTTCCCGCTTATTTCTATTTATAATTAGTGTAAGTGATAATTACATTTTGTTGCTGCTCTGCTCGAATCCTCACTGGCATGAGACATAGTCGCTCCACAAAACTAGTTTTATACGAAAGTGATATCCTACCCCTAAAACTGAGAAGATGCATGATACAGTTACAGAGATTTTAAACACGCATTCGAGTATTTAGACAAATAAACAGAAAATATATATAAAAAGAGATAACTTCCTCTCTCGAATCCACTTGATCAACCTATTACATCAGAGCGTTAAGGGGTACTCATTATGGTCAATCCTTAACCCCTTAGAAGACTTGCTTGGTGTCCTTTTAAATATGAACTTGGGACTCAAATATAAACAACACGACTTGTCTGATTACCTGCATCAACTTGCACACTTGAGGTTATCAACCAAATGACAAAAATTACTATTCGAACTTATACAAATATCAAGAAAAATGGATATAACTTTTGTGGTAGCGATTTCCTTATAAAGACCCCGAATTTCTCACAAAAAATCATGTTCAGGAAACCATACAACTGCTTTGCTTTTAGATCGGTGTAACATCCATTGATGTGACACATAACGCTATTAAAACTGCAATACCTCCACTGATATATGGAACAATTTGATAGCCGTGGTGCCATCCAGCACTTATGTAATAGGACTAAAGTTGGCGATAAAAGTGCTATTTCTATTATCAATATACTCTTAAAGTGCTTTCACAGATGCACAAGATATATTTGCAATGGATCCCGTCACACATTGGAATCTATGGCAATGAAATGGCTGACCTTTTGGCCAAGAAAGCACCCACTGAGGCCCCAGTGTCAAGTAACATCTTGACATTCTCTGAGATCTGTTCAAAAAAAATCTCAAACCAGCAACCAGAGAAAATTCATCGGTTATAATAGGCAAACCCAGATGGTGTCCTTACTATCAAGTTGGATAGAGTCGTGAAGTCCACCATCTCCACACTTGCAAGTTGACAAATAAAGTGCACCTCCTTTGTTGATGGACAAGAGGCCTATTTGATGTATTCCAAATGTAACGCAGAGCAGACTTGCGTATGATTTATGGAAGATTCTTAGGCCCATGGACGTGGTTTAGCCTTATGGTTAGATCAGATACATTAAGTAACAACAAACGATTTTGTTACTAGTTGTTCCAATTTTATATTGTTTCATTGCAAAACATTGACATTTTCTAAGCTTTAAGCATGGATTTCAATTCAATCCAACTGATTTATTTTCTAAAAAATTATTTATATTTATTTATTTATTAGTTTTTTATATTTTTTTACATTTTATATCTTAATTTAAATTACAACTATGCGCAAGGCATAATGTAATACATAAGTTTTCTCTACTGAATATTAAATTAGTTTTAAGAACTTTTTTTTTGTAGAAACTTGAAATATAAGAACATAAACACATTAATATTATATTTCTTTTTAATGCTAATTTAAAATGTTTTAAAATTTACTTCATTTATTAAAGTCTCTAAATTGTTAAATTTTCACCAGCTAAACACAAAAAAGGAAGCCTTGGGAGAAGCATTTTATTAAATGTTTTGCACACAATAGATAAAATACGTTAGCAGAAATTACTTAAGGCTTCACATACATTTCTTGAATGTAAACCATGTACTGTAATATGCCAGTATTTTCAAGACGTTTTCTTCTTCATTATAAGAAAGCATTAAATAAGTTTTGACGTAGCTTAAGAATGAATTAAAAATTTTAGTACTGAAAAAAGTAAAATGTGTCAGATCTTCATCTTAACTATTTAAGTGGAAAGCTTATTTCGTGCCCAAGAATTAATATCTTTCAATTTAAAAAGCAGTAATAAAAAATATAATTTTAAATCATCGAAGTAAAACTTACGCTAAAGTCAAATTATTAAAAAAAATGTATTTAACATTAGAATTTTTTGAATTGTAAGAGATTTAATGATATGCAACTTTGTTATAAAAGACGAATCATTAAAGTTTTCCTCTTCAACTCATCGCAGATTATTTAATCCAATTAAAGCATGAGACTAAAAAAGTGTACTGGTTTATATCGAAATATTATGAGGATTCCATTTAAAGAAGGACTAACAGATTGTATTCTTCAATAAAAGAAATAATTACTTATTGAAATATATAAATTGGATCATATATATATATATATATTATATACATATATATATATGTAGCGATTATGTTTACGAAACTGTGAAATTCATAATTTATAAGTTTTTAATGGTTGTATAAATTATAAATGATTGTCAACATTAATTCTTTCTAGAATTGAAATTACCGTACAAGAGAGAAAGATTTCAAAAATTACGTTTCTCAAATTATATTTCTTGTATTTGTTTTAAATCTCTCATTCATATTTAAGTTAAAATTCAATTTATCTAGATGTAAACATTTATATTTTTATATTAATGATAGCAACACAATTATAATGCCCTCATAAAGCTTTTAAAATAATAATTTAATTTCAATTTTTTTTTTAAAAACACGAAATTCCTTTTATGTAATAATAGAAAAAGAGCCTTGAAATTACAAAAGTGTTCATATTTAACCATTAGCAATAACTTTTTTAATAATGTAATTGCATAAATATATTTCTCATATTATTTAAAAGCTGAATAAAAATATTGTGATGTTATACATTTAAATAACACTTATATTTGATAAAATATATTCATCATTGTGAGTTAAAGATATAAAAGTATGCCAATATGCCAATTTAGTACATACTTTCTAGTCTTTACAGAAGGAAAATAATATATTTCAAAAACTCTTTGATTATACTAACACAAGAATCAAAGGGATGTTTGTAAAGAGAAAATATATTCCAAAATTTTACTCTTCAATTTTTTTTCCTTCTCACGAAAAATTCTTCCTTTTTCTTTTAGAAAAGGAAAGCAAATCGAGATTGAAACTTCACAAAAAATGTCTCTCTTGAAAAAATGAGTTTCGGATACTGCATCATAAACCCTGAGGTACCAACCTTTTGAGTGTATAAAGGTAAGTCCGGCAAGCGTAAAAATTCAAAGGGGCGTAATATGTGTGGCATATTTCTCTAGAAAAGAGAACATAATATGTCTGGCATTCAAATGACTCATTTTTCGTTCTTTCCTTCTCATTTTATACTTTTTTTGTTCATATGAAACAGAAATTTGCTTTTGTACATGGAAGACAAGAATGAGAAGTAATGTCCTTATTATGTGTTTTCTAGAGTTTCATACCTTTTGTAAGTCATTATTTGTGACGTATTTTGTATTCTAAACAGCATGATTTCAAATGATCAATGCATGATTTCAAATGATGATTTAAAAATTGATTGTTTCTTTTATCCATAAGAACCACATTCGCATGGATATATACTCGCATCTTTCTGATTTAGTTGTATCTATCTTGCATATTGGAAATAATTGGAATGATACTACTTTTAGCAATATTTTAAATTTATTCCTGAAAAAAAAAACAATTTCTACTCCTAAATATATTTTGGGGAGAAAGAAAATTAATAATAATTCAGTTTTTATTATCTGTTTTTGAAATAACCAACTTTAAAACATTTCTTCAAATAATTAGAATAAATTTTAAAGCATGTGGTACTTTTTTTAAAATTTACTAATTGTGCATAACATATTTTATGCTTTCGTAATGTCTCTTATAAACAGTAAAAATTGACTTTAACTTATCAAAGCTATATCAAAATTGCAAAATATCAGATATTTATACCATTTTATTTCTTCCTAATCTACTCAAACTTGAATGCATTTTCTCTTTACTTATAATTGATACCTCTTCATTTAAAATCAAAACCATAATATAGCAAATTAACACAATTGTTAAAAGTACCATTCCTATATTTGCAAGCTAATGACTAGTTAAAAAAGTAATTTTTATAATTTACATAACTTAACATTAATTACTTTCTTTTTTATTACTATCATTATATATTTTTTTCTTTTCTCCAGCACCTGATAAGAACAAAAAAATATTGCTAAATCTATGATAGAGGCTATTTTTCTTGCGTATAAAAGTGCTGAATGAACCATTATCTCAACAATATTTGTGTTGGTATTTTGTCTTTCGATACAATATTACGCCAATTAAAGAGTTTATTGCTACACATTTTAAGAAATTGGTCATAAATCTTTACAACATTGCTATTAAATGGTCAACGCATATCAAATTTTGAGTGAATTTTTCCCTTTGCTCATTATTTTGCCGATTTTTCTTGATGGTCATAAATTCCGTGCCAATTATTACTAAGCTGATGCAATTGTATTTTTGAATTTTTATATAAATATTTTTCACCAAATTTATTTTTTATTGGACCAAGTAAGTGATTCTCAAAAAAGCAAGGTCTCATAAAAACATTACAAAGCTATGACGCATATTATTTAAAATATAATCTAAGTATAATAAGAGCTAATAAATACACTATGCATACATCTATATATATCTGGAATCTAATAATTAGTAAATTAAAAAGTAATTTTATAAATCTCTGAATCTAACATTGATTTAACTTTATATATATAAGCGCTATCAACTCTCTCTCTCTCTCTTCTCTCTCTCCACTCTTCAAAATCTCTTCATCAAAATTCTTAAACAAAAAATATCCGTTAATTACACGTGTACAGGAAAGACTCGGAGAAATTACTATTATATCAGTAAGTTTACTCTGCTTAAAAGTTAGTAAAAGAAAAAAAAATGCACAAATAATAAATTTGGAAAATTATTTTAAGTTTTTATTTAGACATAAATAAAAGATTTAAACGAATCTAGTTTAATGCGATACAAAAGGACAACTTTAATTTGACTTTTGATGATGTAAGAATATCTAAAAATATAGATAAAGATATAAAGGAAAAATATAGATAAAACCATTTGTATGTGTTTTAATAAAATTATGCAAATATGATTTATACGTTTAAACACAATTGTGCACTAATCCATGTTAAGCGAAAGCATTTTATAACGTTTTATTTACAAACTTTTTTTTTAATTAGAGCACAACATAGTTCTAGTTTTAAATAACTAAAGAAATGGGACCTCTATTTATGTTTACCCAAGCACGACACAGTATACTTAACAGTATGATGATTTGTTTTCGATTGCTTTACAAGGGAACAGCTGTCTTTCACACAGCCATGTATAACGGCATATATACCGGGTGTCCATAATTAAACTTGAAATTTGCGTGCAGTCTGTAACAAAAACTATAAAGCGAAATTGCATGAAAAGTGAGTAATGGCAGAATGAAATGATGAGAAATTTATCAAGCGAAGAAAAAACAATGAGTTCAAAAACTACCCTTAGGTGGAGTATCATAGCTTTATTACAAAACGTGCTCGATATGCGGTTGACCATTATCTGCTACCATCTTGAAGCGTAAAATCGCATGGCCGACTGTTGAAAGCAGCATTAAGGTATCCGACTACGTTCGGAGTACTTTTTAACAAAATAGCATACTAAAACATTATAAATGCTCTTTTAGGACTCAATACCAATAAACATTACTATTTAACTATCAATATTTAAAATAAATTACATGCATTTTACAAAAATCACAATTATAAGTGAAATTTAGCAATATTTTTGAAAAACTTCAAAGCAGTTAGAGAAAAATTAAATAAACATATATTAGTAAAAGTATTACTAAAACAATTTAGATGCATTTATCTAAAATGTACAAAATTTTAATTTTATTAAAATTTGAAAATTTTAGAGCTGATTGAGTAAACATTAAAAGAAATGTTACACTTATATGAGACCATTATTTAAATAAGCCATAACTCAAAAGTATTTTACAATAAGAAAATTTTTAATATTCTCTAAAATAACATAAATATAAGATTCAAAAAGTTTTATTAGAAATACATTCGTAATATTTTGATTATCAGACTCGCCATGATAGATTTGAGCAATTTAAATGCCTTCTGTAGATCAAAAAACCCACTTCCAGCTTTCTAATTTATAAAAGTGATTGTATCTTGCCTCTAGTAGTGTAAACAAAACAAAGTATGTTTCGTAAATCAAAAGATAGCTCTATTCAATAAAAATAAAAAACCAAAAATATCTGTCTTGACTGAATTTGGTCATTTTCAACGTGTTCAGATACCTCAATTGGGGAATGTTACGCACAAGGTGTTCTACACCTTTTTTAAGTTGGTAAGGTCTGATAGAATGGATCGCGTTAGATCGTGGACTTGAGGTATCCGCAACAAAAAAGTCCAAATCATCCGAATTGAGTGATCTAGGAGACCAAGCTGTAGAAAAATACCGGCTGATGATTTTGTCGTCATCAAAATCGACGGAGCACTTGTTCGCACAACGGCGTTGTGTGGAGGAGCACCATCCTGTGTAAACAATGCGTTGTATCACATCGCCTTGCCTGAAAGGTCTGAATAACGGACTGCTCTATGTTTACATATTTGAATATGTTAACAGTTAACATTGCACAACGACATCTAGTGATGATTTTTGAAATTCATTGTTTTTTCCTCAATAAAATTCCCATCATTTCATTTGCATTACCCAATTTTCATGCAATTCTACTGCATACTTTTTGCTCCAGACTGCTCGCAAATTCGATTAATTATGACACCTTTTTATTACTGAAAACGTTTCTTTTCCTCGTGTACACTAAAATATCATACGGAGCTTACAGAAGTAAGTATGAACACACAATACAAAGGAAAAAATTTAAGTCCGGAAGATTATAAATGTTCAACTAAATTTGCCGAACTTTCAAAAAAACTTCTGGTGGAAAAAGTTAATGAAAATTTGGAAGCCTATTTATATTAATACTCTCTGAGAGCCAGATTTAGGATCTTTCTTTTTCTGACAAATACAGCACAGAAGAGCACACGTTCAACATTTTTCCTCGCCACCAACATTACAATCACATGAAGATGCAAACCGCATTAAATTTGTTCAAATATATTTTAAATAAAAAAATATCTTCGCTTACACAATACACTTAAGATT
>BMAO01001538.1:0-75831 GCA_019973975.1 Trichonephila clavata | reverse complement strand
GTAAATTGAGCATTTTTATGTGCCTTTTTTCTCATAAAATATTAAATGTACAGACTTAAATTTTTTCTGTATATTAATTAGACTTTTTTATTTAAACTGAAGTGAGCTTTTCAAATATATTGTTTAGTTTTTTCAAAAACTTTCATCGTAATGTATCACTATGAATTTTTGAAAAATGTCATTTTTTTTCACGATAACTGACTTTTACAAAAATATTATCGGTATATTAAAAAGTTCACTTCAGTATATATATTAACATATCAGTAATATTCAGTGAAGATTGCAAGTGCTTCCGTTGAATAGGTTCTGAGAAAATGGTACACGCATTTTTAAAAACACCGTTTTGAGATAATTGCATTTTTATTATAAAATGTCACTTCATCAAAAAAATTATGAATTACAATCTGTATTTGCACTATTTTTTTTAAATATTAGCTTATTCTCAATAACTTTTGAGACATTTCTTTTACTTAGATTTCTCAGAAAATACATGTATATCATTTTTCACTTTTAATCTATCGAGATATTTTATAGCATTTGCATCAATTTTTGAAGAATTTTCTGTTCTGATACATTACTGTCATCCAAGTTGACTATAAGTATCATAAATACCATGTAAAAATGTTTCAATACATGAAAATATTGCTTTGGTAATACATCATTATACGACATTTCGAAAAATTTCATTAGTGTTTTATAAATTCACATGTAAACACAATTTCTTGAAGTATCAGAATTAAAAGGATTCTTAAAATATTACATAAATGGTATCCAAAACAACAACAAGAAAACTGATTTTATGTTTTTAAACATGAAATTTGTGTATTTTTTGTATGTAACAAGTTTTGTGCAACGAAAAAGGGCATTGCATTTTGGGATATATTTATGTCCCTTTTACTAAGAAACTATTGAAAACAAAGCTTAAAAATTTGTGTGTACATTAAATAAACATTTATCTTTATACAGAAGTGAATTTTTTTTAAAAAAAATTGATCAGCATGTTTAAAAATGTAATTTTGTAGAGTAGAATAATGAATTTTATAAAAAGTTTCCTTTTCTATGTTACGACATCTGCTTTTCAGCTAAATGTCTGAGGAATATCTCAAAAATTTCACTTCAGTATATATAATATAAATGCAATATAAAATAAATATTTCCAGTTCATGCATACAATTAATTTATAGAGAAAGAAGACACAAATTAAAAAATATAATCTATATAAGACAGTAATACATGATTATATGGCACTTCGAAAAATTTCTTTAGTGTTTTGTATATTCACATGTAAACACAATTTCTTTAAATATAAGAATTAAAAAGATTATATAAATATTACATAGATAGTATCCAAAACAACAAGAAAACTATTTTTTGTGTTTTTAAACATGAAATTTATGATTTTTTTTTGTATATAACAAGCTTCATGCAACGCTTTTTGAGATATATCTGTGTGTGCATTAAATAAACATTTATTTTTATACAGAAATGAAATCTTTTTTTAAAAAATTGATCAGCCTGATTAAAAAAAATAATTTTTGCAGAGTAAAATAAGGAATTTAATAAAAATTTTCCTTTTCTGTGCTACGATATATGCTTTTTAGCTAAATGTCTGAGGAATATTTCAAAAATTTTACTTCAGTATACACAAGAATATATATAAATATAAAATAAAAATTTCCAGTTCATGCATACAGTACATTTATAGAAAAGAGAAAACACAGTTTAGAAAAGAA
Source organism: Trichonephila clavata (assembly GCA_019973975.1). NCBI lineage: Eukaryota > Metazoa > Arthropoda > Arachnida > Araneae > Nephilidae > Trichonephila > Trichonephila clavata. The sequence goes on along the minus strand of BMAO01001538.1, from coordinate 74,098 downwards.
AATTTTTAGAAAACAGTAGCTTTTATATAAAATTTTACCTCATCAAAAAGATCCTGCACTGTAGCCGGTTTTACCTTATTTTTCTTAATATTATCTTCTTTTTTTCTTTTTCTTCTTTTATCTTTTCTAATTTTCTTCGCTCTTCCAGAAAAAGCATACACTGCTTTCATTAACCTTTCTCTATCAAGAATTTTCATGGCACTTACCGAATATTCTCCAGGCTCGACTCCCATTTTCTGCAGCATTTTTATTTGGATACATTACCATCATTAAAAGAACAAACAGCATCATAAACACCAAGTGAAAGTGTTTCAATCTGTACAATGTTGTTTCAGGAACACGTGACCATATGACATTATGAAAACTTTCATTCGGGTTTTGTTTTTTTTCCATGCAAACATTTTCTTAACAGATTAGGATGGGAAAGATCTCTAAATATAGGACGCATTGCTTCTACAACAGCGACCGGAAGACTATTTTTATGCTTGTAAGACTTACATGATGCTTCAGCCTTTTTATATCCACACCATGAATCTTCACCATCAGGTCAAAAACCATGTTGAGGATATTCATCTGTTGACAGCTTATGCAGAAAAATGGCCCAGATATCTTGCCACATGTTCTGAACACTGGTGTAATTCCTCTGAATAGATGATCCATAGTAAATCTGTAAGTTATCTTTTTCATGCACAGTCAAACGATTTTTTCCACTTAAACACTTACCGTCTGACAAGATTTGCCCTTTCAATTGAGATTTTAATCGGCGTAATCTTGTTCCCATGCGCTTCATGACATGTCCAATGCACTCCAATTTTTCAATTGGGTATTCATCTCCATAGATGTTTTTCTTTCTAACAGCGTCAAATGCTTTGCAATCTCCATCCCCTAAGTAAGTAATATATCGGGCATTATGCAAAGATAATGACCGCTGAAAAATTTTAGACGCACCTTGAATTGCCATGGCTCCACTAGATCCAACGTAATTCCTTTTACAATCCTTTTGATGAGAAGGTAAGTTTTTACATATGCAATATTTTGAAAGAATATCAACATCTATAACCTTACCTGTATCCATGCTGGTCACAGTAACTACACCATTCAATGATGAGTAACCGCGTTTCTGCCATGCCCCATCTACAGCGACTGCAATATTCATTTTCACAAATAGCTTCCTTCGCAGCATTTTGAATGGAGTCCTCGTAAACAAGTTTTGCAGCATTTAAGATTCGCTTACCGTAAGGAGAAAACCTTGTAGGTGGTTGAGGAAGATTCATTATGCCGCAAAACATTCTCCCAGCTTCTGCACCTTTTCCAATGGAACGCATAGCATATACAAACCTGGTATTTATTGTAGCAATTTGCGTTCCTTCATGAAAATTTGAAGAAGAGCATTCTACACGATATGGACAAGCACAACATTTCAGGACAAATGTAATAGCCAATCCAGACTTACCTTTTAAAACTTGCATGTCTTAGCCACTGTTACACATTTTACAGTGCACTTCATTCTTGAAAACAAATGCCAGAATATTCAAATTCATAATGGCATTAATAATACCTACACTTTTGTCATAGGAAGAAAAACTTTCATTTAAATTGGGAATTTTCTTTTCTTTTGCACATGTCTCCTTTGAGTCATGTGCATGTCTAGCTTGAGGATTGACACTACTGTCGTTAGTATGGTTGAAAGTATTCTTACCTTTATAAAACGTACGTTTACGTTTTTTGAATACTCTGTTCGATCTTGGCATATTAAATTAAAATTTCAAAATTTTTGATTTTCAGAAATTTGAAATATCGAAATATTCAAAACGCTAAGAAGAAAAACGTGTATTCTCTCCAAAATAGGTAAACAACCTTAACAGTTACGCTTGCAGTGAATCTACAGTTAACTGCGTATGAATAAATAAAACAGAGAGTGGCTTTGAAAAAGCTTCCCAGATTTAAAAGGTCAATGTTTACAATTGTATCTGTCAAAGGGGGCGTAGCTCATCAGCTGATTATTTTTTAAAAATCATTTTAACATACTTTTAATTAGTAAAATGGCAAGTATGTTATATCATTGGAAAGGTCCTGATTTGGGGATTTTAGAAATATCAAAAACTCAAAATCGATTTCCCGAAGGTGTTTACCCTACTGACTCCCCTTAATTCAAGTCAGACTTTACCTTCAAATAAGTAAATTGGGTACATAGATGCAATCTAAAAATTCGACGATCGAAGCAATTTCTTAAATTAATATTATAAAATTGAACATGAGTTAGACAAGTAAAATGAAGTTGGACATGCGTAATCTTACGTTAGAGTATGTAAACGACTAACTTCCGAAATAAAATAATTTAACCACCTAAGCACCAATTTTACGCAAGAACATCACCTGACTCCTGCAGAAAATCAAATGTGACCATGGCACCCAGTTTGCTATCGCTAGACAAACAAGAGACCTCTAAAATGTATTTCCTTTGATAGTGGCAGAAAATTCCTCCCCACTTGTGAAAAATGCTGTGACCCTCCAGCTTCACAGGATCTCATTCTGGGTTGCATTTGACTTTTTAAGGAGCCCTTAACATTCGATTTCCTTTTTTTTTATAGGATTTTTGGCTGAGAACAACATTTTGGAGCCAATCTGACAGAAGTCACATCTTTCGGGAATGAGCAACTTTAAAATAAAATGTAATAGAAGTAAAAAGTTTGGGTTTCTTTTAAATTTTGCAATAATATATGTTGTAGCAACGTTTCTCAAACTGTAGGGCACCCCCCTCCCCTCTCCTGGGAGGGCATGATCACTCTACTAGAGGGACTTGAGCATATTGAAATGTCGAACACAAAAGAAATTTTCAAAGAAATTATTAATTTATTGAAAGTAACAAATAAAATATATTCTGACATAGTAAAGAATAAAGTAAACCCCTATTTACACCGATGTAATACACTTATAAAAATGTATCAGTACTGCACAATGTGTATTTTATAATTAATTTAACAATACTAAGTTAAGAACAAACCTAATAAATACCAGAGATCCATGGGCTTATATCTCATTTATAAAATTCATACAAATATTAACACTTAGCTTGATAGTTTGTACGGTTTATAATTTAACTGTCGTTTTAAAGTTACGCGAATCAACCTCCAATGCCCCTGCTTTCTACTTTGGCACAATAATGTAATGTATTGGGGGAGTAAAGAAAAGAAACACATAAAAAAATCTCATGAAGTAAGTAATTTCTTCGCAAACACTGTCAAGGTCCTTTTATTGCATTCCAATGTCTTCGGAATAATGGTATGGTTTCTGTACAGATGAAAGATGTTTCTTCAGTAAGACGTATATATACGTCCGGGAAAATTAACTCTTCGGTTAAGGGAGAAGTTTATGTACACCAGTGGAACTTAAAAGGATAAAGTTGCAATGTAGATTTAGCGTTAAAGTATAGTATTATAGAACTCAAAACATTATATGGAGGTGGGGCGCGAAGAACATAATAGTTGAATTTTTGGGTCGAAAATATATTTAAAGTTTGAGAAGCACTGTAGTAACGAATTGGCTGATACCCTGGCTAAAGAAAGCACGTCAGTTGATTTGTTCTTTTGCATGCTAACGTTTTTGGAGATCTGCTCTAATCTAAATCTACCTTTACCTCTTCTTGGCCACTCTACCAAACAGGAGCTGGAGTAGCATATGCCTGGTAAGTGGTAAGCTACCGGGGGTGGTACTGCACGTACTTCTTTTAGATATGGTCGAGTCCAGCTGAGACGCTTTGTAAAGGCTTCAAATTAGACATTTGAGGTGTCTTATCCCATCAAGGATAAGAAGACCATGCCCTACTATGGAAAATATAACAAGTCTCAGTTCACACCTGATCATATCCTGTTTTGCTTGGGACTTGTAAAGGAGGATTTACAAAATCGCTATTCTTGTACTGAAATTTTTGTGAGGTTTTGGTCTCATGGATCTATTTAAACATATTGGATAGCCAGTTAAAGTTAGTAACAGCAACTCATAGTCTGAAAGTGCATGTAATGAATTTTTTATGTTTGGTTTTTTGTTTAATTTATATACTGTTGAATTCCTACAATTCAAGTTTTAATACTTCAATTCGCCCAAAACAAATAATGCTTGCAAGTATCAATTGCATGATTTCTGACTCAAAGATAAATTAAATCAATCCGCGCTAAGAATAAAGATCTGCCATTTCTGTGGTACCTTAAGATTACACCTTTTTCGAACTCACATCGCTCTGTACTTCGTGTAGTATCTTGCATGCGACTCATACCAATTGATTCCGACAACATATTCAACGGAAAAAGCGTAATGTGCATACCATGATCATTGATAGCATAATACTTATTGGTGATAGTGTGTAAGAATGCAGGAATTGTATACAATAATTATTTTTGAGGATATTCTTTTTATATTTGTAGCACTCTGCACATTAATATATATATATATATATAATGCATACAAAAAACATGCTTGCTTAAAATCAAAACACACTTTTCCTTAGCAATAAATACAATTTTTGAAGTCTTATTTTGAATTTAATATCGCCAGTAATGTATTTTTTCATTTTATTCTTACTTCGTTAATCATTTTACTGAATATTGTTCCTAATGTTTTCTAATTTAAATAAAATCGCAAATATTTAGTTTCTTTAATAGTAAAAGAATATGTTTTTAGTGTAGCTTCTCTCTAATTTTGAGGAACATAAAAAATAATTGAATTATGATGCAACTTTGATTTTAGATGACTATTTGCGGAATTCAACTCAAAGAACACTAAGTTTTAAAATAATTCAAGCGAGATAAGAGCTAAATTCAATATAGAGTTCATAATTTTTTTAAAAATAAAAACAGTAGGTTTTTTACCTTAACCTCTGGGGGTGTTTTCTTGCCCTTTTTGATGTAAAACTTTGCCTTGTGAAAGAATCGTGTGTATGCAAATGTGCCTTATTATTTAATACATGCAGTGAATGTGAACGAGGGTGTACATAGATAGAGTACATCAAAGGTCTGATGTTTGAGCAACTTCACGAATAGTTAAAAGTGCTTTTGCCTTAATTGTATCCTGTTATAAAAAGTTTACTGTTTAAATGACGCAAGAAAAATAGTTACTATCATTATTCTTATCAATTAGAGTTGGATGAAATTAAATCGAAGAACATATTGTTTCGTAGGGTTCAATGATTTTATGCAATCAGTCACAAAGAGAAAAACAGCTCTTCTGGAGCGATTAAGATGTATTGCAAAAAAACAATCCTTAGAAATACAAAATACAGCTGCAAAACTCACAAAAAAAATCCCAGAAGGTATTTATACCTTCTACAGCACTCAGGCATAACTATCAGTGTCTAGAAATACAAATACGTAATGCATTGTTCGCAAGCAACCGCTCGATCAATGCAACTCTTCAACAGCTCAAGACAATTCTAACTCTTCAATGGTCAAAACAATACACATTCAGTTTCGGAGAGTAACACCCTGTTTATAGTTTCCACCCCATTTCCGCTTACATCATTAATCATGATATTAATATATTTCACCAGTAATTTCCAGAAGCATCCATATAGTCGCCAAGTCGCCAACAGGGTTGTCAAAAGAGATACCAACTTGGCTATATTGTCAACAGTTCGTCGATTTCCACTGAATCCTCATTATAGTGTAAATAATGGCATTGCTTGCAAGTATTACAATCTATACAAATAAATAAAATTGAAGTGTCTGTTTGTAATTTCAAATTAGCAGCTTTTTACTTAATGCACTAAAAGTATATACGGTACTCATAACAAAAAACCAATTTTTAAAATTTTTGTCTGTCTGTCTGTCTGTCTGTTTGTTCCGGCTAATCTCGGAAACGGCTGGTGCGATTTTAAAAATTCTTTCACTAATGGAAAGCTACATTAACGGGGAGTAACATAGGCTATATTTTATTCCCGTATTCTTACGGGAACGGAAACTATACGGGTGAACGTGAAACTGAATGCCAAGATGAACGCCAAATTGAACGCCAAGCTGAGCTAATGAAGTCGTTGTTTTGGTTACTGGCGACCGATGTTCTTCATTAGACATAACAGTGTTACGCGAACATCATAATTCGCTGACACGTGCCATAATTTTTTTTATGATAGTTATCTCACTGTTCAGTTAAGTAGAGCATCGGCTGTTTCGGATGCACTTTTAAAAATAATAAATCATGGCTTCATAAGCAAAAAGCAATGCAAGAAACAAAAAGTTGATAAGTTTTAATCCTTTCTCTTTTTTTTATTTACATTTTTAGTCACATTTAAACAATAGTTATTATTTGCTTAATATTTATATTGTAATCGAAGAATAATAATTTTCAAGGTATCTTTCATTTTTCTACTTCTCTGTTTTTCTTAATTCAAATTGTTCTTAATTTCTTAATTGTGAGTTTTTTTCATTCGTTATATTTAAGCTGTTTTAAACTTTAACAGCTGAACTTTAAGTATAATAATTAGAAATCAATGTTAAACATTGTTAGGTTTTTATTCATGAAAATATTTCAGATTTTGATAAATTACTCTTAGGTTATTTTATTTAGTTAACTGCGTAGGTAGTTGTTTCTAAAATAATTCAAATTGTTCTTAATTTCTTAATTGTGAGTTTTTTTAATTCGTTATATTTAAGCTGTTTTAAACTTTAACAGCTGAACTTTAAGTATAATAATTAGAAATCGATGTTAAACATTGTTAGGTTTTTATTCATGAAAATATTTCAGATTTGATAAAAAAACATAGCATTTATGATGATGTTCACAATCTCAATATAAAAGAAGATTCGTGGTTGTGTGAAAGATCCATTTTAGCACCTATAAACGACGAGGTTACTGCGCTTAATCAGCGCATGTTAAATAAGCTTCCTGGTGAGTCACAAACATACCTTTCCATCAATACAGTTTACAATCCGGATGAAACGGTTAGTTATCCAACAGAATTTTTAAACAGTATAATTGTGCCTGGTCTACCTCCTCACAAGCTAGAACTTAAGATTGGCGTTCCCATCATACTACTCCGTAATTTAAACCCACCAAAACTTTGCAATGGTACTAGGTTGCGAGTAGTGTCATTGCAAAGAAACGTTATAGAAGGTCGTATAATATCCGGATGCGGAAAAGGTAACATAGTACTTATACCACGAATTCCCATAATACCATCGAATTTCCCGTTTGAATTCAAAAAGACTACAATTCCCTGTAAGTGTCAGCTTTCCTATGACAATTAACAAGTCACAAGGGCAAACGTTAAGCAAAGTTGACATAGATTTAACTAAGAGTTGCTTTTCACATGGCCAACTATACGTGGCATGTTCACGTGCGAGGAATGCCACTGGCGTTTTTGTTTTAGCTCAAGAAAATCGTACACCAAATATTGTATATAAAGAGATTTTTCAATAAATTTAATACTGTATATAGAGAGGATGTTCAATAAATTTATACGAAAAAAACCACACAAAAATTAACAAAAAACAAAGAAAATAAATAAAATAAAACAATAAACACCAAAAAGCAGAAAGAACACAAAAATATAAAAGCAAAACATTGATTCACAAAGTAAAAAAATAACATTAAACTCTCTCTCTCTCTATATATATATATAGCGTGTATGTATTTCTTAACGTGGAATACAGAATTATTAAGTTTTCGTAAGATCTGTGAATTGAACAAAACACTTTTTTGTAAATTTCTACGTGAACGAAGTCGCGGGTAACAGCTAGTTTTAGAATAAAAGAAGTTATTTTAGAAAGTAATATTAACATATTGCACATCCAAATATGAATTATGTACACTATTTTAAGCATTTACTACCCGAATTTCATGTCAATAGTAATTTTTATTTTCTTATGTAGAGTCCTTTGAAATTAAATCACTGGGCATATTTAATTAATTTTGATAATGACTATTCAATAGTTGAATAAACTGTTTAAAAGTAAATGTTGATCTTTATTGAGTAAATATTTATGTGTCTTAAGAAGTGTATTCGTCACAGCATGATAAAAGTTTCCCACATACCGTAAGCGTTCCCAAACGAGACGTTAATACAAAAGCTCTTATTTCGAATATGCAATTTTTTTGCTATGTAGATATAATAGAGTTGTGCTATTGTGCTATTTTAGGTAATCTAAAGTAAGGTAATAACCCTAAAATATACCGATAGAAAATTTATCAGATTTGTAGAGTCTTGTATTTTGTATAAAACGAAACATTTACTCGATTTCATATTTGCTGCCCATATATATTTCAAATTGTTAAATTACATTTTTGATCCATATGTATTCAGTATACCTCTTTTTCAAAGCTTTAGTTAAATATTGTATGAATGTTAATTGCTACTATACGGATATTCTCAGTTAAATTAGGTATTAATTATGACGATTCAATTGTATCCATCCATTAGTGTTTTTTTCCCCCCAAAATATTAGCAAATGCAGAAAGTATATCAAAGGTAAAGAAATATTTGTAAAAACGTTTTATCACATCTATTTTTTATCATTTTGTTTGCATTATTATGACAATCTGCTACAAAGTATTTTAATGTTTCATAAGAATTGAAATTTTAAATTATGTTTTTATTTTTCTGAATCTTCTCACCCGTGTTACCTCGTATTCTTTTACACCGTAGGTTTTAAAGTAAAATACTAAAATTTAAAAAAAATTTATTTCTAATAAATTTGCCTTCTAGAACAACAATATTCATGTATCAATTTATAGGAAAAGAGAAATTAATTATTTTCAGTGTAATTTCTATTTGGTTAATAAAGATTGTATTAAAATTAAGGATTTAAGAAATTTATCGGATATTGTTCAGAGCATTATTCGTTTAATTTATATTTCGAAAATAAAAATTTTCATAACAAAAATGGGGATTGCTTACCATTTAATCTCATATAACTGTTCCATAGCTTTGTGCTGACAATTGTCCTTCTTGATGATGCTTTGGAAATAAAAAATAAATAAATAAAATTAATTGTATTGTGGCCAATGTAACAAATTTGCAAAAAATTGGCATTTTTGCAAAAAGTACAAATCGCAAAATTTACAAATTAAATTTTTGTTATTAGAAATTCAGTAGCAATTTTATTTCAAATTTAATGAAGACAAAGTTATGAAAAATGAAAAAGTTTTAAAACCCCAAAGGGAACTTTGTTTTTATTCCCTGAAATTTATACCAAATAAAGGGATTTCTAAATTTAAAAAAAAATGTGTTATTTTCTAAAATTGAAGCTTTTCTTAAGTGGTATTAAATTAGGCCCATTGTTATTAAAACAAATAATAATTATTATTTGAAATTTTTCTCCTGTTGTAATCAAAAACACCTTAGTATATGCAAGTTGAAAGTAACAGAATTAATTAAGAGTTTTTTTAACTATTAAAATGACAAAAAAAGTAACTTGGAACACATTTTTCTCCTTTAAATGTTTTTATGAAATGCTAATATACTTTAAATTAGATAAACGTTCCTTAAATTTTTTAATTGATTTTTCTTCTTCTTTCTATAAATAAATTGATTTTTGAAACAAGGTTTGTAAATGGCAATGTTTGAAAATGAAGTTCAGCAGCAATGTAGGCAATGAAATTCCTATATGCAGTCTTCACTTTATTATTTAGATTCATACCTGTTAGAGAAAAAAAGCCACCTTGATTTAATTCTGCTAAAAGGTATCCTTCTTTTCCTGCATTTTAAATAAATTCAATCATTTCAGATGAAGTCCACGGAGGAGCATGGGATATCTGTAAAGGAAAAAGTTTACCTCGAAATTAGTTGAATAGAATTAAGTGAGCTCCAAAGGATATTGTTCAAGTTGTTTTGCCACTAAAGATCCACCTTGTAGAAGGCCTGATAGCTTTGTGTTGATATATATTACAACGTTAGTTAACTATCATTCAACTTAATTTACTATATATATATATATATATATATATATATATATATATGTAACAGAGAGGGTGGTGTCTAGGGGTATGTTGAATGAAAGAGAGACGTTAAAGTTTAAGGATATTTAATGACATCTACAGGTTGTTAAACCTGACTAGGCGCGCGCTGCTGGGAGAACAGTAAGTCTACCCCTTCTCCCGCTTACATCCGGGGTTACAGAGATTGGCGCTGGTGTCGCCTGAGCGTATACAACACTCGTCCATCCTGATGTGGTCGGTCCCCTACCAGGCTGGAAAATATGCAAGTAAAAATTATACAAATACTACAACTGAAAAGAAAAAAAGAGATTAAACAAATTTTTAAACTTCAAATTTCCTTGAGTATATAGAGGGAAAAAAATAAAGTCATTAGAGTTCTGGAAAGAAAAGTCTTAGGGATTATCCCATGGTTTCATCAGATCAGCAGATGTGGACGTCAAATTCGGGCCTTCTTGTCTTCCTATTTTCTTTACATCGTACCTGTCGTTTGGACGAACTTTCACGACTTCATGTGGGCCAAAATATTTTGGTCGCAATTTCACACCTACTCCAAACTGGGTTTTCTTGATTGCAATTCTGTCACCTTCTTTGTATTTTCTTGCTTCTTTGCGATGTTTATTGTAGTGTAGTCTACTTTGTTCTTGTAATTGCAGGATATTGGATTTGGCATCTTCTCTCATTTGTTGTTTATTCTGTAAAGATAATTGGAAATTTTCTTCCTCGAGAATGGCTTTGATTTTGATGTCATCTTTATTTTTCATTTTGACGCCTGTTAAAAGTTCAAATGGTGTATATTTGGTGGCTATGGAAACAGTGCTGTTAATTATTCGTTGAACTGATGATACGTGTTTATACCATTTATTGGGATCTTCAAGTGAAAGCTTTGTTAGGACTGGTATTATTGTTGCATGAATTTTTTCTACCTGACCGTTCCCACGCGGTACACCTGTTGTGATTGAAATTAACTCGATATCTTCATCCTGACAAAATTTCTGAAATTCTGTCGAAGTGAATGCTGTTCCTTCGTTTGAAATTATTCGTCTGGGACTTCCAAAGGTTACTTGTTGTAATTTTAATTTGTCTAAAGCATCGTTAGCTGAAGGAGACTTTACAGGATAAATCCACAAAAATTTGGTGAAAGCGTCGATGACAGTAAAGATATATTTGTAGTTCTTGTTGGTACTTGGGAGTGGACCCAAAAAGTCAATATGGTAGGTATCAAGTGGAATATCACCTTTTGGTATGGGATGTAGAAATCCTTCTCGTTTGCCAAATTTTTTGGAGGAAAGAATGCAAGGAATACAATTTGCAATAAAATTTTCTACAGTCTTACGCATATTTGGGAAAAAGGATTGTTGTTTGACTAAATTTTCAGTTTTGTTGATGCCGAAATGTCCTTTAGAATGTTCAAGTTGTACGATTTGTTTTTGCATTTCAAGTGGAATGACTAGAAGTTCTTGGTCGTTGACAATTTTGTAATAGCACATCGTTTTTTAATGTATAATCAGAGGCTGAAGATGATTGTAATAGTTGTTTAATACTGGATGTAAACTCATCATTAATTTGTGCTTTTTTAATTTTTTGTGTTGTTTCGTTGTATTGTATGAGCATGACTGGATAACGACTGAGCGCGTCAACATGTTGCATTTGTTTACCTGGCCTGTGAAGTATTTCGTAATCGAAGTCTTCTAAGAAGAGAGCCCATCGTGCTATTCTAGGTGGTAAAACTTTCTTTGACATAGTTTTTTGAAATGCTTGGCAATCTGTGATTATTTGAAATTTTGTGCCGACGAGGTAGTGTCGAAATTTTTTTAATGCTGTAACTATCGCTAAGACCTCTAGCTCGTAGCTGGAGTATTTCTCTTCTTGAGGAGAAGTTTTACGACTCATATAGTGTATTGGATGAAAGTTCTGATTTGAGTCCATTTGTAGAAGTATAGCGCCAAACCCTTTCGCACTGGCATCGCAGTGTATTTGTAATGGAGCGTTTTGCTGATAAAGATGTAATACAGGTTCCTGAGACAAAATTTGCTTCAAAGAGAGAAAAGCTTGTTTTTGTATAGGACCAAAGGTGAATGGAACTTTGTCTCGTAAAAGATCACTTAAAGGTCGTGCGATTGATGCATAGTCCTTAATAAATTTTCTAAAATAGCCTGTTAGTCCTAAAAATGATTGGACATGCCGAGTGTTTTTAGGTGTTTGGAAATTCATGACTGCATTTGTTTTAGCTGTTGAAGGACGAATAGTACCTTCTTCAATAATATGGCCAAGAAAAGTTAATTTCCGCTGAAGAAAATTACACTTTTTAAAATTAAACTCTAAACCATTAGTAGCAGCAACATCAAATACTTTTTTAAGCTTTGCAATCCCTTCACATTCAGAATTTGCCGGAATTAAAATGTCGTCCATGTATATAATAACAGTGTTGTCTTTTAAGAGATCTTTAAACACAATTTGAATGTATTTTTGAAATAGTGAGGGAGAATTACACAAACCAAAAGGAACTCTATTAAATTGGTATTGACCATTATGTGTTATGAAACTGGTGTATTTACGGCTATCAGGATCAATTTTGATGTGAAAAAAACTGTTTTTTAAGTCCAGATTTGAAAAGAGTATCGCTCCATGGAGTTGATCAAAAATGTCTTCAATGAGGGGTAGTGAAAATCTTTGTTTAATTGTTTTAGAATTAAGAGCACGAAAATCAACACAGAGTCTAGTTGACTGGTCTTTTTTCTTGACAAGAACTAAAGGTGCGGCAAAATTAGATGAACTTGGGGAAATTATTCCATCAGACAGCCATTGCTCAATTTGGTTTTCGACGATAATTTTTTCCGCTTGACTTAATTTTCTAAGACGTAACGCGATGGGTGTGTCATCAGAAAGGATAATTTGCATCTGTAAGTTTGTATCTTTAATTTTATTTGGTTTGTAAGATTGGATAAGGTTTTCAACTTCGCGAAGCGTATCAACGTTCAAAATATGCGATAAATCTACTGGAGGATAAATTACATTTAAATTTGATAAATAACAATTCTCATTTTGAAAAAGCAAAGAGAGAGAGAGATTCGTTTTTATTATTAACTGGTAAAGAATTACAATCGCTAATTTTCAATTCAGAAAAAAATTTGTCTACGTTAGCTTCGCGCTGAAAATCAGTTATATAACATGTTTGATCGGATCTGAGCTGTGACGTCAGTTCATATTTCTTATTTTCTTTTTTACCGAATAATTTCTGTTTTGAAGATTTTAACGATTCTTTTTTATTCATTGGGTGTTTTACATTACTCGCGCTGTGAATGTTTGGAGATTGATTTGAGCCATTTGGCCTTGAACCTTCGCTGGAATGATTTGGGATAGTTTGCGGTGCAAAAGAATGCAAACTCGACATATTTTGGCTAGCGAAATTATTTGTCTATCATTTTTGTTTTTAGGCGAAAGAGTGTTCTTAGAATGAGAGGAAGTAGGATTTTTTTCTGAAATCCGTGCATTTTCTTTTTCTGCTTTATTTAAATCATCAAAAATATTAGGCGGAACTATTAAATCACAATACAATTTATTACAGACAGCTGCAGTTACTATTATCGGGTTTTCACGAAAACTTGGAAGAGCTAATTTAATTTTAGTAAGTTCAGCTTGAATTTCATTTCCGAAAGCACATGTTAATTGAACAGTTCCTAAAGATTTTGTTTCGGGTGGAATGAGGGAAGATTTCACAAACACAATATTCGCTCCTGAATCGATTAAAGTTTTCACGATTTTATCATTAACAAAAATATTTTCGTATTGCAATTCATGTAAGGATTCATTAAACATTTTACCTTCGACTTTACAAACAGGACCGTGATTTGAATTAGGTCTAGAATTGAAATGAGTTTCGTTTCTGTAAGAACCACCACGCGGATTATTTGCTGAAGTGTTTGGTGAATAATTTGTGAAATTTTTATCACGAGAGTTGTAGCGATTAAAGCCCTGAGACGAGTTATATTTTTGTTTACTGTCATACGGCGGTTGATGATACTGTGTTTTGTCGGAATACGACTTTCGCTTTGCTACGTAGAAAACATCGCATTCCCTAGCCAATTCAGTAGGCTTAAACCAAGATTCGTTTTGGCGTATCGCGATATGTTGTTGCGTTTCTCGATCGAGGGTGGAAAATAATTTGTCGGCTATCATTAACTCACACAAAGTTTTAAAATCATTCGCATTACGAAGTTTACAATAATATTCAAAAGAACTTGTTAATCGTGACGAAAACTGTACGTGCGATTCGTTTGGCAATCGTTGGGCCCTATGGAAATTAATTAAGCATTCTTGTGGGGTTGGTTGGAATTCTCGTAAAATAATGTGTTTAACTTTCTCGTAATCTTGGAGTTCGTTTTCGGGGATATAAAGTAAAATACTGTTAGATTTTTCACCGAGAATATTAATTAAGATCTCTGATTTTAATTCCTGTGGAACATTTTTGGTTGTAAACGCACGTTCAAGTGAATGAAAAAATAAATTATAATTTTCAGGTTTAGAAGGAATTAGCATACTAAGGGTCTTAACGGATTTAATGAGGCTTTCTAAAAGGTTAGTTGACGGTGTTTCGAATGTTGCAGTAGTATTGTTTGAATTATTACAATTTATAGCGGAGTTTATTTTCGCGAGTTCAATTTCTTTTTGAAGTTGAATGATTTTTTGGGCCGTTTGTTCGGCTTCTTTTTTCTCTAGTTCTGACTCTTTTCGTTCCTCGACGAGTAAATTAAGCATATCCTTAACGAATTCAGGTTCGTTTTTGAAAGTGTCAGTTTGTTCGATAAGTGCTTTTAAATTCACAAGCGTAGCATTTTCTGGGACAGTAACACCTAGTTCTTTAGCGGCGGTTATTAGATCTTCTTTCTTAGTATTTCGATACATGCTGAGTAAAAAAAAGTTTGATCCTACCTGATTAGATGATATCGGTTTGTAGACTGGAGATAGATTTCGCTTATAAAAGCTATCCGTTTGCGAGATGAGTTCTCCACTGTGCACTTTTCACGGCGATGACTGTAGTTACGAAGCAGATGGAGTTTACACTCTTGATGCGATGAATAGGTGGGGAAATTGGCCTTTTTGTTTTACTGGAACACTTGGACGATGCCGAAGAGACTTTTTGGTTGAGTCTTAAGCTTTGGTTTGGCTTGGCGAAGGAGACGGTAGTATTGGTCTCGGAACGGAGGATTGGCTCTTAGTAGGCGTCGGTGGAATTCGATGATCAAGCATTCGCCATTGTGTTGGGCGATTTCGATGAGCGCCGTTTTTTTTTTGGGCGACTTTTGATTTTACACGGGTTCAAAAACCATTAAGGTTGCGAGGCCGAGCCCTCATGTAACAGAGAGGGTGGTGTCTAGGGGTATGTTGAATGAAAGAGAGACGTTAAAGTTTAAGGATATTTAATGACATCTACAGGTTGTTAAACCTGACTAGGCGCGCGCTGCTGGGAGAACAGTAAGTCTACCCCTTCTCCCGCTTACATCCGGGGTTACAGAGATTGGCGCTGGTGTCGCCTGAGCGTATAGAACATATATATATATATATATATATATACATATACATTAGTCGAATAAATTTTACTTTAAAAACAGTTATAGAATTCCTGACAAAATGTTTCGATGATAAATATAATCGTGACAAATTATTTTGTAAACCCTTAAACTATTAACATTGTTTGACGACCTATTTAAAAATATCCTATTAAAAATAACACCCTAATATGCATCCTGTAATTAATTTCATTCATAATTTTGAACCTACCTGTAACTATGCATTTGATTTTATTACACCATTTCTTTATTTTTAGCAAACGAAAATTTGGCTCTCTTAGTTTCAATCACAATTTATCCGTGGCAAAAAGTTAAGTTAACTCTAAAGGCATTAAGTCTATAATACTTAGCATACATTGGTGACCTTTTTAAATATCACCAAAAAAAATGTTCTATATCACCAATATGTTTTTCAGATTCGGTCATCATTTAAATTTTCCTAAAATTATTCCATCGATTTTATTACGGCATTCATTTACTTTTAGCATCGAAAACTAAACAATATTTACCTTCCATACTAACATCCAGTCTAATGTGAAATCTAATTTGAAGGGAGCGTAAGATTGAATTATTTTTGGACGAAGGCTAAAGCTAAATCTTTTACATCTTTAAGAAGAAGTATAAAGTTAAGATATTTAAATCTAAATGCGCTCAGTTTCTAAATGTTCGAAATGAATGGAAATGTGTGGCGATTGATGAAGATGCTAATTCCATCCCGGGAAAATCTTCGCATAGTTTCTAAGCTTCTAATGAGAAGATCATAGAATAAATTAGCGAAGAGTAAAATATTTCATGCACTTAACGGTGATTTCAGTAGAAATATAGAGAAGGTGAATGTATGGAGTGCTTTATCAAATGTTTATTTAACATTTGAAAGTATACCTAGATAAGATGTGTGTTCTCTTTTAAATTTAATGCATATTAACAATCTTAATAAATTAATGTTTTTCAATTTACCCTGACATTAATATGATATTCAACAATAAGCGTACTATACCGACATTTTATGCATACATATGTCTACCGATCGTGGTCAAATGACCGCTTTTCACAAATAAAACTTATATTCTTTTTCTTCTTCTACATTAATACTACAGACGATTTCCTGCCAGGGTTATCTTAGTTAGTTTAAACCAGGGGTGACCTACACACGGCATGCGTGCCGCATTGTTAAGCGGTGGAATTGAAGCAGTGGCATGCGAAGACTAATTGAAAAATTAAAACATATGAAAAGGTAATAATAAATATTTTGTCTTACAATATTATTGAAATGCGTTGTCTCAGACAAAAAAAATGCTTTAAAATCTACTTTAAATACGCTTAATTAATTGAATTACATTAGAAATAATCATGTAGAGAATACTGTTCATAATTGTGTGCGTTGGCTTTCCAAAGGAAGATAACTCGCAACAATTTAGTATTTGAGAAAGTATCTTTTAGAAGATAAGGAAGAAAATAAGGAATTTTCCAGTGATTGCTTGCTACTCAAGAATGAAAATTGGCCATGGAATTTAGCTTTTCTTACAGATATTGAGGGACATTTAAATAATTTAAATGTAACATTACAAGGAAAAAATGGCATTTTTCTAACGTATTTGGTCATGTCATTGGACATTTTTATTTAATTTCACTATTTAGACTCATACAAAATGTGTTATTTCGTTGATAGTCCCATAATAAGCCTTCAAGTAATTTTTTTTAAACTTTTTCATTCTTTTTGAAATTAAATTTGGAAGTGGCAAGCACAGTATTTTTTACCTGCTAGTAGCTCTCTTCCCCAAAAGGTTAGCCACCCCTGTTTCAACCATCTTCATCTGTTTATTGCCATTGTTTTCAATTTATTTAAGAAGATGCTTCGCAAGCATTTTCCTATAATGTCTAGCTATTTATATCTTTTCCAGTTGTTTATAAATAATACAAAATTTATCGAGGGCAGTGAAACACAAAATAATTGTCATGTAATTATTAGAAAACTTTTTTTGGAAATATATGATTTTAGAAAGAATAGGAAAACAGAAAACCTATATACATATAGTGCAATTCAGAATTTTACATAAATACCATTTTTCAGATTAAAATAAATTTTTTTTTCGTCGTAGTTATTATATTTTACTGAAAATATGGTTGTCCCTGATATTTCTATGAAAATAGTATAAAAGGAGATGATCTATTTTTAACAAATTCAGAACCTTCTTGTTTTTTCTTTTTTCTTTCTTTCTTTTTTTTGCCAAGCAGTTCTAGCAAATGATGTTTCAATATTTTGATCATTTTCTTTCTTTTCACATTCGTCTTCGGAAGTAGAGAACAATCTTTTTTTTTCATTCCCTGCGCTTGTTTTTAGCGTTTTCTTCTTCGTTACTTGCGACGAATTGCTCAGAGCTAGTATCCAGTGCATCATATACACCAGGGATTGGCAGACTTTTACATAATACGGTATACTTCTAATTTTTTCAAGGTGTTGCGGTCCACTCTGTGGCGTAGGTGTAATAAGCAAAAAAAAACTCACAATATTTATATTATAACAATAATAAATACAGAACTTACCTACATAACTAC
The DNA here is from genome assembly GCA_019973975.1 of Trichonephila clavata. Lineage (NCBI taxonomy): Eukaryota > Metazoa > Arthropoda > Arachnida > Araneae > Nephilidae > Trichonephila > Trichonephila clavata. The sequence continues at coordinate 56,048 of BMAO01001538.1, read as the reverse complement.
AATAAAAAAAACTTATACATTTTTAAAATTGTGTTTTAAGTAAAAGCAAAATACAAAGATAATAATTATATATACCCACAAATTTAATATTATCAAATGATGCATTTATTCCAAACAATTCAAAACACATAAAAAAAATCATTTTCATTGAAAGTTATTTCTTGTAGTTAAAATTTCGGCAGAAGACTTAGTCTGCATACTATCCGTACCAATCTTGAATATCTGAGTATATAATTACTAACTGTTAATCTTGCAATGCATTATTCTAAGTGGTCGTCTGTAAAACTGGAATGATACGTTCTTTTAATTATATCCATCGTTGAAAATGTAGATTCACACAGGTAGGTATAGCGAAAGAACCATGGTAAATGAATTGCAGCTTTTTTTACTACATTATGATATATTAGGAATATTTATTTACTTTACTTCGTCTATTAGATTCCAAAAGTTATCCTTTTAAAATTGCGTCCTATTGAAGTAGAAAAATTTTGTGTCTCAAGAGAGATAAAGAGAACATTTCACATATTTCTTTCTCCACTGTTTTGTTCTGCCGAGCTTGTCTTGCTGCATTGTGTGTCAACAACCATGACTTTAAACACAGTATTTCTAGAAACCTCTAAAAACTGGGATGTTTCGGTCACATTTGCTCCTGCAAGATGAGCTTCCACAATTAGACCCCTTTGAAAATCTGAGAGATCCAACATTTTACGATTTTGAAAAAAATCCAAGACTTACAGAACTTTGATAAAGCTACCAAATACTACCAGAATATATACATTTCTATTGAAAAAAATCTGGCGTCTATAATTGAACTTTAATGCTTACGAAGTGCATTAAAAATATGTCACTTTTATTCACGGGTATATTTCCTGTATTTTGATAAACTGTGTTTCTTTTAGTATACACGTTTGAGATCTTATAAGAAAGCGGTCACCCCAAAATGCCTTGGCGGTCCACCGGTCGATCGTGATCGACTTAATGCCCACCCCGGATATACACAGTAGTCCGTAACCCCAGAGCAAAAGGAACATTAAATTATTTGTGTTTTATTTACTGTGGTGTATTTCTCTCAAATTTGTGTAATTTTTTTACGGCAAACCCCTTTATATTCTATGTTAAATCACTTTATGTTCGGTTTTTTGGCACAACTGTTTTATTTTGAAGGCATGTTTAAATAGAAGTAAATTAAAATTATTAATGTAAACAATGTGAAATATAAGAAATCAATGTCCTTCCCCCAGCGGGTCGTGATATAATTATCGAATGTTGACCGGTTTGCGATGGTAAAGAGGTTGGGGAGAATTGATATATGTGTGTGCGCAATCCTGACTCTCAGAATCTTCAGAGAACAACTTGCTTGTGTTATTTATTTATTTCGACAATTTCCTTTAAAGTGACATTTTAGAAAGAAAGATTTTGAAAAATCCACTAGTGATAAAAGAACATAAAAATGACTTCTAAGCAAATTGTTTTTATTTCTTTATTATCCAAAAGTTATAATTAGCATTATTTTGCCGCCTATGTTACCACCAGCCGTCACTCTATACACGGTTTGGAACAATCTACACATAAGGACAAAAAACAAAGTGGTCATAAAAACATGAGTTTCTATTCGAAAATTTGGAAGTTTGAGACTACAATGCAGGTAGTATTTTATAGGAGTCAAAAAACCATTCTTGGTAAATAATGGTAGAATATATATGATCATCAGAAAAAAAATGGAAGACACATAGATATCGACACACATAAATTAAATATCTATATATTATAAAAAATGTCATGCACTCTAATTTCCAGAAAAATGAAAACCTGGATTTTAACAATTTTGAATTAAGTCTCAAAAGTTGTTAGTTGACCTCTCCGATAGGTTTAGTGTTAAAATGGGTTGAGGTAGCACATGATCAACCAGAATGATGAGACCTGCATCATTCTGCTAATCATGTGCTACCTACATTGTGGAAGTTTTACGGGGTGGACCATTGTGCAGGTCTCATCATTGAGCGTGACTGGTTTTAGACGATATTATTTTAGCTTCTCCACGGATCCATTGTCATTAAGTTTCACTCGGTATGTTTAAATTTCTAGCCAACTACACTTGGTACACTGTTAGATTTTTATTAACAAACGTCCCTTTCTAAAAAAAGTGTTTGGGGCAACTCTACCCCTCTGAGGTGTCTACCTCTCGAATTCTAACAACAAAAGGTATCTTTACCCGTTTAGCTACGCCATTTCTGATATTTAGTGTCTATCTCTTAAAAAAATATTCCACACAGGATTTGAATTTTCTCTTTTATTTATTTCAAAAAAGCTTTAGAAAGGAATTCCTTTATTTTAATGAAGTGTCCAATCTAATGCGTTTCTATTAGACAGCAACTCTTTCCAGAATATTCTATCAATGTTGCTTGTGTCTCCTATCTCTCGACACGGCAAATGTTTATTTCTCTTCGATCCTTGTTAATTTTTCAATTCCTATTGATATATTTGGTCACAAAATGTTAAACAAAAGTAAGGAAGTGCTTATAGGAATGCATTTGGAATTTCACATACTTAGTAAAAATTTAGAAAGTAGTTGTTAAGCGTTATAAGTTTATCTAACTCACTGAAGGACAGATAAAGTAAGTTTCTAATATGTTTTCATAAAGTTTGGTAAACAATCAAAATCCCTGAAGTCTCAAGCTCAAGGATGCGTAATAAGTTAAATGAAAGTGAGATACGTAATAAGTTAAATGAAAATAATTAAGATGCGCTCACATTACTTAATATTGATATAAGTTCTAATCTTTCCTGTATACATTCATTAAGAATGTCATTTTCTAAACGCCAGTCTCATTTGTTTTCTTCCCAAGTTAACAATACAAAAACCTTTATTTTGATTTATTTTCTATTCCTGGGAAAGATAGCGTAATAACTTACACATGCATATTTAACGACTATTCAGCACCATTTTTTTTTCTAAGACAATCAATACAATCTCTAAAAACAACTACTTTACTAAAAACAACTACTTTATCTCATCACTCCAATACGTATTTATAGCATCCCTGTGACATATTCGTCATTCTTTGTGTAGAAATTATAACTGGCTTATTGGGAAATGCAGGAACCAAAATGTATTTTCATCTACGTTAAAGATAATTTGCAATGAAGTGACATCTGACCCTCATTATAAACCGAATAACAGGATTTCTTAAAAGATCGCTGTATAGACAACCAACTGGTTGTTTACCTTGGTAAGTGATACACCTAAAGGCGCCAGAGATACGTAGACGAATTAATCTATAGGGTAACTATCCTGCAATGCAAGGTCAATGCTAGTGTTCGGTGAAGGCTGTAACAATGCGACACGTACTATGAGACAGAATGATCGCCGTTTGTTTCCTCAAGGAATCCATTCAGTTGATTCAGTTAAAATCTATTAAGCTTGTTTGCCAAGTGACTGGGGAAAGAACGCATTGTGATGCTGACTTAACGAGATTTGCTTAGAGAACTCAGTATCGTAGCGGCCTGCTTTATTTTGTTTGGGCAGGTTGTTTCCGCCAAATGTAATAAAACCTAAATTAAACTCAGTACATATTCTTAGATAGAACATTTTCTTCTTTTTTTCATGAAAATTTAGCAACATCATTATTTATATGTGTGTTTGTGATACAGCATTTTAAAAATTTTAAAACATTCCATGGATATGCAATTTCCTCTCTGAATATGTAAAATGGGAATTCATTTAGTATTAAAGTATAGGAGAGAAAATATGCAAATTTTATCCAAAAATAAAGTAGAATAACTCTGATATTAACATATATTAGATTAAAATACAGGGTGTTTCATATTGAATGGGACAAAAAGAATAGCGCAGTGTGACTGCCGTAATGGATTTATTCAGCCGAAACAAATTTATTCTGCAACTACAATTATACAAGTTTTATTTGGCAACAGGGAAAAATTATCGAATGACGAACTCGCCCCTAGAGGCGCTGTTAAACAAACTGTCGTCCATGCAGGAGAAAGCGTACTGCGTTTTCGAATATGCCAAAACCTCCCCGGTAACTGTTGTGCAAAGACATTTTCGCACGAATTTTCTTCTCGGGGGTTTTGTTAAAGACAAGGTGTTTGTCCGTCCACTTCCTCAGGACTTAGAGGAACTGAAGCAGCGGATAACTGCATTGTTCAACTCCATCACAGGGGATATGGTATAACGAGTGTGACAGGAGCCTGATTACCGTGTAGACATTTGTCGTGTCACCAGAGAGGCACCTATTGAACACCTGTAGAAACTTGAATAAATGTATTTTTGAGGTAAATTTCAATTTTCTAAAAAAAATTAATTACAACGTTCACAATCATGTTTTCTTTTTGTCCCATTCAATATGAAACACCCTGTATTAATGTTCCATCCAAAATTCTGTTTCCATTTTAATCATATTCTATAACTTAACACAAAGACGACACATTAACATGTACACTTTATTATATTTTAATATTCACGGGTAAAGCAGGGGTCGGCAATCGTTTAACTGCGATTTGCCAAACCAATCTAACAATACGGTTCAGCGTACCACACATTACGACATTTTTGTAATAATTTGATTCCTGCGATAATGCATACAGAGTAAAACAAGTAATATAAAAAAATTAAGTCAATTCCTACTTAGATCAACAAAACAATATTTTACTTACTCTTTATTAAATAGTTACTATTAATATAAATGCGTATATACATATTATGACATATACATATTATGTATATACACATGTATGTATGTACATATGATAGAATCACAACATTAAGTGGCAATTAATTTTATTAATTATCATTAAAGTATAGTATTGTCATCCAAAACAATCATGTATATAAAATTACATTTCACCTGTTCAGCTTTCAAACGTAAAAAGAAAAAAATATTTGAAAGTTTTGACCTAAGTCGCTAAAAACGATACCAACGTGGATGTATCTGTAATTCTTTAAATTCAGTTGATTAATTTTAATTAATTATAATTAAATTATCGTATTGTTACCCAAAACAATAGTTTTTGAAAACTTAGCTCAAATGAGCGCTATAAAATGTGTGAAACTTGAAAGGTTTTTTTCTCACAAGTCGCCAAAAATGATGCCAATGTGGCTGTATATGTAATGCTTTGAATAATTAGTTTTAATCAATTAATTTTTATTAATTAAAACAAAATTACTGTATTGTCATCCAAAATAATCGGGTACATAAAATTCCAGCTCAATTGACTGCTTTAAAATGCATTTTATTAACGATTGAAAATTTGAAAAAGATAAATATAGAGTGTGAGCTATATATATAATAGTAGGAATTGAAAAATGAAGGTCAATAATATGATAGAGTTTTATTTTTTATTAATTTTGCATCATTTAAAGATATTGATTAACATAAAAATAAACAATAAACAAAATTATTTCCTCAACAAAAATAAAAAATGTACATATATTACGTTTTTAAGCATATTTATTAAAATTAAGAAAAAAGCAACATAAAATATAATTCTTTTCCTTCATTGTTGTTAAATAAAATGTTTAAGAAAATTATGCGAACCTAGTGTTTACATCGCTTTACTGTCATATCGCAAAATCAGGGGTATAATTTATGACTTTCAATTTGGCACGATTCTGAGCCTTCAGTTCTTAAGCAAAGTCTTTGCTGACTCGAAATTTTTTTCCATATCAGGAAAGAATTTTTAATTAGATATGTAGAACAAAAATTAAAAAGTAGTGTACAAGTAATTTACTTAAAAAAATTAAATTGCTCTATCAGTGATACCCAATAATGTACAGAGTACATGCAATTTGTTTTCTTCAAACAAATATTTCTCTCCAACAATCGCATTCAATAATTAAAAAAAATAACTGTAAATTTATCTTTAGAGATATTTTTCAGATTTTTTCGTTATTCCATGAATGTCCATATTTCTAAAGATGTTTGTCAAATGAATTTAGCATCTTTCATACACTCAAAAAACTGACGCATTTGTAGAGTAGTGCAGAATACCACCGAGAATTGTGCCACGTGTCGCACGCGTGCCATTTTTGTCCAACACCTGGACTAGAACATTCATACGTATTTGTAAAATTATTTGATTTGATAATTTTTTTTTTGTTTTCAATACTACAATACACTTGTTTTACTGCTTTTTATTGTAGCATGAACCGAGGTGACTATTCAGGCAATCTGTTCAATATTATCCCCATAGAAGTTTGCTCTTGAAAATGAGCAAAGTATGATACACTTTAAAATTATGAGCTGAATATATTCAAAACTTATGACGTACTTCATTCAAACATAACTTTAATTTGAAATTGAAAATATGTTTTATTTTAAAATTAAAAGCGGTAGAAGAAAACGTAATCCAAAATTGACTAGTGAACATTTGAATTGATTGTTCCCTGTTTGAGTAAATAATTAAGTAAATTTTAAAATAAAAGTTAAAAGTAATTTTTAATGTAGTACATCATGTATCGTTAAAATATGACTCGTATATTTCTAATGAAATGAGAATGTACACTTAATAAAATAATATTATACTCCATATCGTTCGAAATTTCCAAAAATCGGAAAGTAACGGCTTTTTTTTATCAAGGATGTTATGCCATTATTAAAGATACATTAATTTTAAAACTGTATGCAAAAAATATCGTAGAATAATTTACTTATAAGACTTTATACCTTTAATTTTTAAAAGGAATACATTTTCTTGTATAATTTTGTAACAAAACAAGCGCTTTTTATTCAAACTCTAATGCCTTTCTTGTTATATACCATTATCTATATATAAACATATATATTGCAGTTTACATCGCTCAATAATTTCGTATTCCATCACTGGCACGAGAAAAGAAATTTTACGGCTTTTTTGCTATTGCACATACATTTCTATGGATAAAAAGAATCCGGAAATTAACACTTTACACCATTTCACTTCTATTACCGAATCGCCATGAACATATTTTAAAAAAAATACCGTATGTTTTTTAGTATTATCTAATTTGTGTAAAGCCAACAGTGCACTTTTTCTTCAAAAACTTACGCAGATATTCGAAACTCATGTGTGAGGTGAATTGTGAAAGGGGGAAAATCGTGTATATAAACAGAAAGAGGAATTAGTATGCAGTACGTGATCGTCAACCTATGTTCTGGAGGAAAATCTCTCTGCATTGTGAAACTATGCATTCAAACATATCAATGAGTGACTGTGAATTTTCGAACTAATTTCAATCCTAGATTTAGACACTTATTTTGAAGTGTTTGATGTGATTCTTTTTCCTCTTTTTCGAATGAAAGTTCCACTCAAAATACCCCAAAAGTAAAAATAAATAAAATCGCTTGCACATAACTAACGGAAAATGTTAAACAATACGTTTTTCATTAACTACGTTTTTTTCCAAGATCAGAGAATCCATACATAAGACCACCCCTTTACTTACACATTAAAAAATTCCCAAGAACTCTAGGTTTATTCGCGGAAGTATGAGGTAAGAAATTTTTCTAATAAAGAAAAGGAGGAGCAATGGATACAGAAAATAAAAATTATCATTAGGTAGAAAGTAAACAACTTAGTGATCAAGCCTACTGAGTTGTAAATTGATTTCTGATGAATTAAATACAGTACAAGAAAGATAGAACCTTTCATTTTATCTACTTGAAAGATGGAAAGAAAAAAAAATCAGACATGGAATTTGTTTTGTACGAAAAACGTGTGGAAGAACAATCATGGAAGAGTGTTTCATTAGTAGATTAGTTTGTAAGCCATGAAGAATAAAACTGTGCATGTGTATACCTAATTTTTATCAAGCTGTGACCGATACAAGCAGAAATAAATCGCATATATATAAAGTATTCTTAACTTTTTTTCTTCAGTAAAATAATCGACTCTTGCCAATTGCTTTGAAAATTGCATTGATTAAAATTTAAAATTCCAGAAGTTCTATTTAGGTCACAAAATAAACAATGAAAATTCAAAGAAATAAAATAAAACGTATTAAGTTGTAAAGAAAAAGGAAGAGAATGTCTTCAATACCTTGTTAAATACTAGTTAAATTAACTGTGGCCAATTATTATGTAAAAAAATGGCATTTCAAACGGATTTAAAAATTTCAAAATGATTTTCTGATGACCTTATATTGATCAGTAAGTAAAGGATTATTCATAATACCCTCCAAGGCTTTTTGTTATATTAAAAAAACTAAGACAAATGCAGCAAAAAAGAACACATGTAAGAATACAGAAAGAAAACTTAAGTTTTATTTACATATTTTACACGTGTTTCATATGTGAAAACTTGGTCGCATTGCATATTCATTCATATGTTCCTTATTGTTGTATTCTTCTTGGTGTTTTGAATACAGCACTCCGAAACCTTGGAGGGAATAATGAATAACCCGATGGAATCTCTTTCTCCTTTACTTATTACTTGGTCAGCCATTAAACTTTATTATGAAAGCCATCCGATAACACTAAAAATGTCATCTAAGCAGTTGTTTCAGTTATCCCTTTAATCGTTTCAGTTCATTTTCGAAAATTCCTATTTATGTCTTCTGTTTGTCCAACAAAATACAAATTAATTTCAGGAATAATTTCCAAAATTAAAATGACAAGGTTGAAAGAACATTATGAACAAGAGCAATACGAAATCGTCCATCTTCTGTTCTTAGTCCTGGCGTGATTTCCTTATTAAGAGTTCTTGGAAGGATATCATCGGTGACATTTTGACAAGTTTTGTAGGAACTCCTTTATATGAAGTTAATGTGCAAAATGACGTAATTAATAATGCTGTCATCGAAACAAAATGATTTTTCTTCGTTGTTGACATTTTGGAAACAAACCTGTGTGTGTGTGTGTTGTGTGTGTGTGTGTGTGTGTGTGTGTGTGTGTGTGTGTGTGTGTGTGTGTGTGTGTGTGTGTGTGTGTGTGTGTTATATGCTTAAAATATCCGACTTGAGAGTCATGGGGGAAAACTTACGAATACAGAACTTTACCTTATGATCTCAGAAATTTATAGAATAAAAGAAAGCATTTCGAAGCACGATTACAATTAGAGAGAGTTACGGACGATATAAAATATAAGAAGAATATAAAATATATACATACTTTTGCATACTTGTAATCGATCTCTGATTTTATCTCCATTTATTTAATTGCTTTTTACTAATTATTCACTACTAAATCATCAATATTTCGATCACCTCAGAAACGATTACAAAGTAATATATTTTTATAAAAGAGACAGAGGCTTTTTTAATTTCAATATTGTGAGGTACCTTTATGGATTTCAAATATTAAATTTCTAGCGGTGGCAAAATGTCCTAAGCACATTAATTTTTTTGCCTAACTTTCGAGTTTGACTTACTTTTTCTTTTTGTAATTATGACACTATCTTAACTATTGTTATTGATTCTATTAGATTTTTTTCATGTTTATTTCAAATCTGCTTGTATATTTGGTGTAAAGTAAACAATTTTATTGATTGATATTTTAGAAAAACACTGATAAGACAAGTACAAGGTTATTGTAGTTTAGTGAGTGATTGTTAGTATTCCATTATCCCAACCAATTAGAAAGCATTAGTGGTAGAGGTTTGAAAATAGAATGTGAAGTATTTTTAGAGCATTTAGAGCAGTTTTGTGTTGCAATTTGAAGTGAGAAGTTGGATAATATTGGAATTATGGGTAATGGGTTTATCATTTAACATTCCCCTCCCCCTTTTAAGCGTTCTCTAACAGCTGCAAATGGTGGTAAGATAAGATCATGATGTCTTATGTTGAAACTGTATATATGTATTTTATATATATAAATGTACTATATTAATTATATATATGTATATATATTGCCGTATAAAAGAAGAAGTGCAATCATTCACTGTAGCTTGGTCGTTAGAGCACTGGACTAAACACCCGTCGATCGCTGATTCGAATCCGAGCCAGTGCGTTTTCATCCAAAGACTGAAGTTTTAATTTTAAAGTATTGTTTATATTATTTCTTTGGAAACTGGTTGAATCTGGATCTTTCTTTGGTATTCTAGATATATCTCGTGCGTATGTAAATTAGACGCAGCAGGCGTCAGCGCTTGAGTACGCATGCCCAGTTTTTTCTCGAATATTTTTCTAGCGTTATAAAAGTGGAATCTCTCCAGTTGAAGGGAATTCTCTGTTCTAATAAATACGAGTTAAATCTAACCGCGGGTTTATTCAATCTTCGTGACAATATATATTAAATATTTTCTGCATTGATTCGTAGAGTTAGATTTAGTTTTCCTCGAAAATATTTATTTGATATTAGCATGGGTAACTTAGTTTTAGTTCATTTATTATTAGTCTTCTAATGTTATGATGATGTTCTGAGTTGTTTCAACTGTCAAGTGTTTTTAAAATCATACTACGTAAAATGGGATTAAAATAAAGAAAGAACGCTGACTATCAATTTTCCTGATATCGTCGCATTCTAGAAACTGTTCAGCGTCAGATACCCTGTGTCGAAGTACATTGTCATCAACTTAAACAAAGTCTGGACAAATGGAATCTTGGAACAGACTCATGTATGCGAGGATAATTCCTCATAGTAAAGATCTCTGGTAAGTGAGCTACTCTCGGGGAAAAAAGGCGTTTCGTTCATCTATTAATTATAATACCCTTCTTCCCACAAGCACTAGAAGACCAACCCAGTGGTAACATTCTTTGATATTAGGGGGATGAAACCGTGTCCCTACTTATTTCTTTATTGAATGGCAGGGGGAATCATTTCTGAAACTGAAACGACTCTCATCAGTGAACAGAACGCGACTATATCGATGAAATGCCTTGTCTATGTTTTCTTGACACCATTGTAAACAATGTCAACAATAGGCTTCTATTAAAGGTACTCAAAGTTCAGGGCTACGCGTGAACAGGTCACATTTCTTCAGACGTATGACAATAGTAAGCCATGTTGCCTGTCTTCCATTTGCCGTACGCGCCGCTTCTGAGCAATGGTGCCCAATTTCTGGATCCATTGTCATTTCGAATGCAGAACAATTAGACAGTTGGTTTCCTTGGACTATCGCCGACTTTGTTTCTTGCAGCTGTTCCTGTCATTGGGAAGGCTTTCCAAGCTCTTCAAACTACATTTATTTCAGTTCCGAACTCTGGCACAATATTAGTTAAATAACGCCCCTTTTCAAGTTTGCCTATTATTCTGCGTAGTGTCAAAACATCCACATAGCTTCTTGTAGCCGTTATTGAATGCATGATTTCTCTGTCCCATGCAAGGGATGTTTGAAAATGTGCCCTTTTTAATTCTCAAATTAAGTTGCCTTGGCACTGATCTCGCGAATTCCTCCCGTTTACATGCTATGACGTCCCCTCTGATGTTACAGAGCTAAAATTTGAGTATGCATCACCTTTCTACTGAGCTGGCTTTTCACTTACAGGCAGCGAAAATAAATGAAAAACACATTTGTTGCTTAAGTTTAGTGATCTTGTGTTTGTGTGTATGTTAGCATAACGCAGTGATTCCCAACCCCGTGAACCGGTATCGGACCTGCGATCAAATGGCACCAGGCCTCCCAAAGAGCACTAAATTACTTCTATTTTATTTACTATGGTGTATTTCTCTCGGGTTATGTGCGACTTTCCACGGAATATTCTTTTTATTCCACGTTAAACAATTCTGCATCAATTTTTGGTGCAATGGTATTTTATTTTGAAGGCATATTTAAAACAATCAACTTCCTACCCCCTTCTGCGGCCCGTTGTAAAATTCTCAAACATCGATCGTGCAGCCGCGATTAAAACGTTGGGTAGAACTTGTAAGGGAAGCGCTCTTTCTTCCCTCAGTGTGGGGAGGTCGGAAGGAAGACTACACATATTTAATAATAATATCAATTTATTGTGTCAATATACAAAACTTAACAACCAAGTCTAGAGATACACCCAATTAATAAATATGAGAACAATTAACGAGATACGGGCGACATGATAAGACTTTAAATACTTTAGTACACTTAGTTAATTCACAATAGCCCTGACTTCTTAGCTATCTTGTCTAGATTCAGTCTCAAGTAACAGATCGTCACCTTAAGTAATACAATTATCAATTACTAAATATCCACACTTTACATTCAATTTTATTATCCACTGCTCCACTAGAAGTCTATCCTATCTCTCTCCTTTCTAATCTAAAAGCTTGGACTATATATAGCAGTCTTAATTTGCATGTCACGTTCTCTTCTTCAGAGGAAGCTTTCTAATAAAATAATTTTTTGAGATCAAAAATTCCCCAAGAGAGCTGTTAGTCAGAATATCGTGAGCTAGAGTCATCACACATAAATGTAATGTATTTAATTTGTTTTCAAATAATAAAATTATAAAGGCATCTTCGTCAGTTCATATGAGTATCAAAAGATACATAGACTATAACTAATGACTTAAAAAAACATCGCATTTTTACATTAGACGCCTAATTTACTGATTCCAAGATAAAAACTTTTACAGTCATTATGTAATATTTAAATGCTAGACGACGGTATGACTATAATTTACGAAGGGTACTTATATTTGGTTCTGAAGAGTTTAACCATTATTACATAATCAGGATATGAATATGTGAGCACATTACATACAAAGATACTTTTTAAAGTAGCCAGTCAGCCGCTGCAACTCTGTAACGAATAACAGCGTTGCCCGAGGAACACCACTCGGATGTCGGGTAAAATGGAAAATGAGTAGCGCGTTGAATGGAGAGGGCAGGGTGGATCAAAAAAAAATACCCGACACGCCTGTTTGAAAAATAAACTTATTTCAAAACACTGTCATTGCAACAAATAATTTGGAATAGGGATTACCAAACAGTAAATGCTTTGTTATTAATTATTATTATTATTAACTTAGCAAGCTATTCCAGCCTCTGAAACCATGAAATTTTGAAATAAATGTGGTAGTGTCCCGGGTGCCTTCCTGGAGATCTTGAAGGGTAGCTGGCCCACATTCGTGGGACAGATGGGGGAACCAAAGAAACCCCACGCAGACAACCTGATGAAGAGATCACGAAAACATTTTCATCTCCCAATTCGTAGAACTTCGACGCTCTGCCATTGGTGAGGCCTAAACAATGCGTTGGTTAGAGGGAATGTACCAACTCTGCCACTTATGATGAGTCACAAGTTTCGAAGTTTTAGAAGAATTCAGTCATAACATTTGTAAGTCCTCTCTCCTCTCAGATATAAGTCCATTTTTAAATCTGTCTCCTGTCCCCTTTTAATTTCTTGTAATAATGTTCATTTTTAAGAGTGTCCTTATAAATTTCATATTCATTTCAAAATATTATTCCAATTATGTAAATATAATTTGAGATTGTAATTTCCTGATATTAAACAATTTCTTATTTATTTAAAATAACTATCTGAATTTGTATGAATAAAGCTATAAATTTATACCGTTACAAATATATTCTTAAAACACTGATATGATTCAGTGTCTTATACGAAATTGGTACTTAGAGCAGAAAATTCCCAATACAGGCGGCTAGTACAATTATTGCGTAAACTGAAACTAATTTGTTGTCAAATGAGTACTCAAATTTTTAGTAATTTATATGATGCAATTTATAGATTATATTTAAAAGTTTTGTAAACTATTCGAAAGCATGGTGTTGCGGAGATTGACTCATCATTTACACATGTAGTGTACTTTCATAATATCGGATCATCATAAATCACCATTAAACATCATATCGGATTCTTACTAACGGAGTAGATTCTTGATCCCTTGCATCTCATTGGTCGGAAGAAATGTCTTCTGGCATTTCTTCTGTCCTCCCAGAATTCCCTCTAACGAAGGGAATATATATATCCGAACATTTTATTTTGATTGTTGTGTTGGAAATAAAGTTTATTTTTTATAATTCTGCCATTTTTACTTTGCCACTCCAACACACACATCCTCCTAAAATGGTGACCCCCGTTATTTAAATGTAAAATTTTAAAAAAAAGTTAACTTAAATTATTTTTTTTAACGCTGCCTGTGCTTTCCATAAATATGGAGGATATTTCGGCTGTTAAAATTCCAGCTTTTGTTTCATCAGGCCCCGCATTATGGTTCGGAATGCTCGAATCAACCTTTGAACTGGCAATTCCAAAGCCGATTACCGATGAACGCACTAAATATAATTATTGCGTAGCGCATTTGTCTCCCGATGCGGCAATGGCCGTTCGAGGCGTAATTCTTTCACCTGGAAGCGCAAATCCATATTCTAAATTGAAAGAGGAAGTCATTGCCCGATGCGGTGAAAGCAAAAGCCAGGAAATTCGCCGACTTTTAGCCGGAGAGCAGCTAGGAGACAGAAAGCCATCAGAATTATTTCGTGTGATGCAGCGACGCTCAGAATTGCACAATGTGGCAGATTCACTTCTCTTGGAATTATTTCTACAGCAGTTACCGCCTAATGTTCAATCTATCCTTGCAAGTATTCAACCTCTCACAGCTCAAAAAGCTTCAGAAGTAGCTGATCGCATTTTAGAGGTAACACCTGCACAGGTAAGTGCTGCATAAAAATATTCCAGTGCCAATTCTGATAATTGTAGTGAATCGGAACTCCTCACAGAGTTAAAATTTTTACGGCAGGAAGTGAAACAACTTCGACGATCGAGAAGTTTTTCTAGAAATCGTTTCAATTCTCGCAATCGCGGGAAAAGCCCTAAGCCAACAGCATCAAATTTATGTTGGTATCATTATAAATTTGCCGAAAAGGCAAGAAAATGTATCCAGCCCTGTTTCTTTCCAGGGAAACTTGAACGGGCAGGAGTAGCGGCGACTTATGCCTTGCCTTCGACTTCCTGTCGCCTTTTCGTTCGCGATCGTAAATCCAACATTTGTTTTCTTGTTGATACCGGAAGCGATTGCTCAATCCTTCCGGCTAATAAAAATCAAAAACAATCTACTCCAGTGCAAACTTTTATTGCTGCGAACGGTACACCCATTCAAGTGTATGGCCGTAAATTAATGTCATTAGATTTAGGATTAAGAAGAAATTTTGTTTTTGCATTTTTTATTTGTAATGTGTCTAATGCTATTATTGGTGAAGATTTCTTACATTATTTCAATATAAAACCTGACTTAAGAAATCGTAGTTTATTTGATACTTCTACAAAATTAAATTGTAATTGTATTGTTAGAAACTCTAATATTTTCTCTATTAAAACTCATGTTATTGATAATGATTTTTCTAAATTGTTGAATGATTTTCAAATATTGTAAAACCACCTTGTGCAAACCAAACAGTTAAACATAATGTAGTTCACTATATTGATACTTTTGGACCACCTGTTTGCGCTAAACCACGTCGCATGGCTCCAGACAGGTTAAAAAATTGCGAAAAGGGAATTTCAGCACATGCTGGATTTAGGCCACATGCGCCCATCCAGCAGTAATTATTCTTCCCCATTGCACATGGTTCCTAAAAAGGAAAGCAATGATTGGCGCCCTGTTGGCGTTTTTAGAGCATTAAATGCTCAAACTAAAAAGGATAAATATCCGATTCCTAGCATTCTCGATTTCACAAGTGAACTACATGGGGCAAAAATATTTTCTCACATTGATCCAGTTAAAGCTTTTCACCAAATACCGATTGCTTCCGAAGATATACATAAAACTGCTATTTGTACTCCATTTGGTCTCTTCGAAAGCACTCGGATGCAGTTTGGTTTGTGCAATGCGGCTAGTACTTTTCAAAGATTTATTGATGAAGTTACTCGTGGTTTAAAAGGTATTTATGCATTTATTGATGATATTTTAATTGCATCTGAAAATATTCAAGAACATACTACTCATCTTCGTGCACATTTTGAAAGACTTGATAATTATGGCTTAACAATTAAACCTTCAAAGTGTAATTTGGGAGTGGATAGTTTAAAATTTCTTGGATTTCAAGTTTCCAGCGAAGGTATTTCACCCCTTCCTGATCGAGTCGATGCTATTCAAAAGTTTCCTAGACCTAATACTATAACACAATTGCGTAGATTTTTAGGAATGTATAATTTTTATCGTAGATTCATTCCTAAAGCAGCTCACATTTTAGCACCCCTAATAAAAATTTTAGAAGGTCACACAAACAAAAAGAAACGTTCTCGGGCATCTAAAAATCCTCAAACCCCTCTTGAATGGACGGAAGAAGCGGAAAATACATTTATCGCTGCTAAGACAACATTAGCAGATGCAACTCTTCTTAAGCATCCGATTCCTAGTGCTCCTTTAAGTGTTTGGACCGATGCGTCAAATTTCGCCTCTCACTCCTTGATGCAGCTCTCTAACGGTAACTGGGAACCAATAGCATTTTTATCTTTAAAACTTTCTAAAACTCAACAAAATTGGTCTACTTATGATCGAGAACTTTTAGCTATATATACTTCAATTAAAAAGTTTAGACACATGCTTGAATGCCGTGAATTTAGCATATATACTGATCAAAAACCTCTAACTTGTGCTTTCAAGCAGAAACCAGAAAAATGTACCCCACGTCAACTCAGACATCTAGATTATATTTCACAATTTTCTACCGATATTCGCTATGTAATCAGAACAGAAAACAAAGTTGCAGATGCATTATCTAAAATAGAAATTGATGCAATTTTAAAACCACCCAGTTTAGATTACAAAACGTTTGCTCAAACCCAACTTCAGGATAATGAAATTCAATCCTTCCTTCAACCAGATTCTTCTATTAAACTAGAAAAACAATATTTTCCTCTTGAAGATGTTTCTTTGTATTGCGATAAATCACTAGAAACCCCTCGACCTTTCGTCCCTAAAATTCTCAGACAAGTGGTATTTCAAAATTTGCATTTCCTATCTCATCCTGGAATTTCAGCTACTACTAATTTAATTTCTAAGCGTTTCTTTTGGCCAGGAATGAGAAAAGACATTAAAAACAGAGTTCGAGTTTGTGAAAAATGTCAGCGAGCGAAAGTATTCAGACATACCAAAGCTCCACTTAGCACATTTGCTCTACCCGATGCTCGATTTGCACATATTCATATTGATTATATTGGACCATATCCACCATTCAAAGGATATAAATATTGTCTTACTATCATAGATAGGTATACCAGGTGGCCTGAAGTTATTCCTACTGAAAACATGTTGGCAGAAACCACTGCTCGTGCACTTTTAAATGGTTGGATTTCCCGTTTCGGCACACCTGTTACAATTACAACTGATCAAGGAACAAATTTTGACATGTTGAACAAATTTTGACATACCTACATGTTGGGCAGCCATAGAATCCATTCAGCTTCTTACCATCCCCAAAGTAATGGAATGATAGAACGATTCCACAGACATCTCAAAAGTGCTATTATTGCCCATGAGGACACTGGTTGGTCCGATATTTTGCCTATCGTATTGTTAGGATTACGTTCAGCAATGATAAACGATTTAAAAGCAACAAGCTCTCAACTAGTTTATGGTACTACTTTACGTTTACCATCTGATCTCATATCTACAGAATCTTTTCAGACGTCTGTGAACCCCACTTATGTTTCAAAATTAATAACTATGATGAGAGAAAACTTAGCCCAATATCCCCTGTTTCTCACAGTTGTACGAAAAGTTATGTACATCAATCATTAAATTAATGCACACACGTTTTTCTTAGAAATGACAACATTCGACCCCCTTTAACCCTTCCTTATACTGGACCTCATTTGGTTAAAAATAGATCCGATAAAAATTTTGTCATTGATATAAATAATAAAAATGTAACTGTCACTATAGACAGATGCAAGCCAGCTTTTGAATTTTCAGAAGACTTTAATTCACAAAAGGAATGTTCAGATTTCGCACCAACTCTCACTAAGCAACAAATTGAAGATAAAACTGTTGTTGATAAAAATACTAGAACCACACGTTCTGGTAGACATGTACATTTTCCTAAAAGATTAACTTACTAATAAAAAATGTTTCTTAGTATAATTTATATCTCTAATCGTATTGTGTATAAATAATTTTTTGTGTGTGTGTGTGCAATTTATGTATTTTGCAGTGCTTTATTTTTGTATATATTTTCATGCCGTTCCCTTCGTCACTGGGGGATACTCTGTAGTGTACTTTCATAATATCGAATCATCATAAATCACCATTAATCATAATATCGGATTATCATAAATCACCATTAATCATCATATCGGATTATCATAAATCACCATTAATCATCATATCGGATTCTTACTAACGGTGTAGATTCTTGATCCCTTGCATCTCATTGGTCGGAAGAAATGTCTTCTGGCATTTCTTCTGTCCTCCCAGAATTCCCTTTGACGAAGGAAATATATATATCGGAACATTTTATTTTGATTGTTGTGTTGGAAATAAAGTTTATTTTTTATAATCCTGCCATTTTTACTTTGCCACTCCAACACACACATCCTCCTAAACACACTAATAACTTAATGCCCGCAGAGCAATTTGCAATCCATAAGGGTCACTCTACTATTGACCACGTTTTATGTACTTCACCCAGTGTGTTAGAGATTTTCTGAATCACAAACTAACGAGACACGCCATGGCGTCATTTTTAGATTTGGCAAAGGCCTTTGATAGGATATAGAAATATAAGCTGTTAAATAAGTACTTTGATGTTTTTGGCATTAAAGGTAAAGCTCTGCTCTGGATCTCAAACTTTCTGAATCACGAAATTTTTGTGTCAATTTTCATGCTAATTTATTGCGTTATTACAAAACGTATCAACGAATTTCCCAGGGTTGCGTTTTGAGTCCAAATTTTTTCTCATTGTTTATTTCCGGGATTGAAAAATATGTTAACCTTTGTCAAATTGGACTTTTCACTGATGATGTCGTTTTGTAGTGCAGTGATGCAAATATTAGCAAAATGGAATCCCAGTTGAATAGGTCCCTAGTAAATTTTCAGAAGTTTGCAGAAAACCACAAAATTACTTTCAATACTTCAAAGTCTACAGTCAGCCTCTTCACAACTAATAGGCATCTTTACAACTACTCTTCTGAGCTTTTCCTAATGAGTGAAAAATTGAAATGCAATAAATACCCTACCTATCTTGGTTTCACCTTAGACTCGGAAGTGAGCTGCGCAAAAATATTGAGAAAATAGCCGATAAAGCAAGAAAGAGACTTAGGATATTAAAATATCTTTATGGAAGATACTGGGGTTCAGAGACCTCCCCACTTAGAATATCTTACATAACTTTGAATATGGTCCTCGAATATGGGTATCAAATCTTTCAAGTACCATCTCCTACTAACTTGAAAAACCCGGAGAGAGTACAGCATGCAGCGAGGATCAAAGGTGTCAAAATAAGACAATAACATATTCGATACCATTTTATTTGCTAATACCTCCCTTTGTAAAGTCTCCCTCCAAAATGTGTTACATAAAGTATATTTTATTTTAAAAAAATAATTATTGTATTAAATTATTTCAATATCACTTTAACAGTTATACAAAAAAATGATATTATTTGCAAGAATTATTCATTCTCGTATGACATCTGACCTAGGCGACGTTTTGATCCTTTGTAAGATTGACAAGTGTTGTTGATACGTGTAATATCAATAGATGAATTGATTTTCTTAAACTTTTTAACCGCCTTCTTTTAATTTTAACTCAGAGTAATTAAATGTTGCAACTCATTTTGACATCTAATTTCCATTTTGATTATAAAAATACATCACATGAAAAAAAAACTGCAAGTACATTTAAGGTATCCAACTGGTTGCGACAACCTTTTTTTTTTTAAAAAAAAAAGGAAATATGGGGATTTTTTTGTTATTTTTAGATTTTTTTAGTGCATTTTAAGAAAAATGTGCTAAAATTAAGAAGAGAAAAAGAAATCATTATTACTATAATGGGGAAAAATAGATAAAAATTGACGAAAAATAGCATAAACGCGGCCCATTCTGCACCAAAGGTTTATAAACAAATTTTCAACTTTTTCAATCTAATGTGTTGCTATGTTATTTAATTTTGAAATGAAGTTCAGGATAAGAGATATTTTCTTTTTTACAAAAATTAGAACACTTTATCTCGGTTACTATATGAAAATGCTTAAAAAGACAGTGATTATATTCACATAAGGGACTGTAAATTTTGTAATAAAACAGTGATTGATAAATCTGAAGGTTAAAACAATTCTACTATTATACAGAACATACAGAAAAAATTTCAGTTAATTATGTTCAAAACTTTTTTAGCAATCGCTGGCCCTGTTTGAGTATTTAAAAAAAAAGACATTTCCAGCAAAAGGCATTTTAAAGTATGACATCTTGCTTAAAGTAACGGCATCTGCTTTTACAAAAATACTTGTAGTTTTTGTTCTAGCTAACGGAATATGATAAACTTGGTATTTATATAAATCTAATAAGATGGCCCATAAAATAAAATCATAAAAATTTTTTAATTTTTGGCAGAATTCACAGTTTTAGGGTAGTCGGATACCTTAAGGATTTATCACACTGTTGATAATTTAAGTAAAGAAGCACTTTCATGAAATATAAAATCTTACTTTTAAAGAAGAATATGTTTATTTTTTATTCAAAGTTTGCACCATAAAAGTAATTTGTGACTATGAGCATATTTAGATTATATTCATTTTTTCTGCTTTATTACAAATTGAATCAAATACTATTCTACCAGATAAATGATGCTGACGTCAATTAAAAATGCCTGAAAAATATTCATCATTCTATAGTGTCTAAATTAGAAGAGAAAAGTCTGCCACTTGGTAAGGAACTCGTTCTCGGTAATGCTACAATCTGACAAATTTTATTAGCTCTATAGAGGACTTTTGAGGGAATTAAATGGAAAGTGAAAATTTAATAGCATTTGAATAATTTTTTTTACATTGTAATAAAACAGCGATCGAATTGCTTTATATTACAGTACTAGTTTTATATATTTAAGAAAGATTCAAAAGTTTATATCTCTTGTGAATTTCCCTCCCCCTAGGCTAAAAAAAGTTACTTTGTTATACAGCTTTTATACAATTTTTGTAACATTAACTATGATCACTAAAAACGGTACATTTAGACATCTATGGTTTCAAAGTAAATTCATTGCACTTTCACTATTGGTTTAAAATGGTATTCAATTCTCCTAGATTAAAGAAAAAGCCAACTGAACTCATTCGTAAAGACAATTTTTTTTACGGTTCATAGCCACTGTTTGCAATGATAAACAAAGCCGAAAAGTTTAGAAGCATATTATTATAAATTTTAAAAAAAAGTATATTTCTACACTGCTGGTCACACAAAATGCAACACCAAGAAGGACCAGAGACATCACAGCAAAATTTATTTGGCAGATAACATATTGTACAAAGATCAAGCGATAAAAATTACAGCCTCTTGTGAAGAGTGGATGAAGACAAAATCAGTAGTTAGTGTAGCCACCATAGTTGGCTATAACCACTGCTACAAGCCTCGCATTAGAACCAAAGGGATTTCGATGCATCCTTAGGGTGCATCAGCCCATGCGGTTTCCACTTATGATCCACTGATCCGTTGTAGCAGCGGGTGTTGTATCCGAGACCAGTCGTTGTGCAAGCATGGTCCACACGTTTCCGATTGGTGATAATTTGGGAAAACGAGCAGGTCAAGGAAGAAATTCAATATGGTGGGTAAAGAAAATCTCTTGAACATTGTTTTCTACATGTGGTCACTCATTATCCTGTTGGAATAGGGCTTATGGCAAGAGCTGAATGTATGCGATAGCCACGGGCGCCAACACTTCAGAGATGTAGAGCTGGCTGTTCAGTGTACCAACCATGTGTACTAGAGAGATGTGGCAGTAAAATTCAATACACCCCAAACTCTGATACCGTATTCAGGACTAGTGTAGAAATGTATAACGCAACAGTTCAGCAGCATCTCACCACAGTTTCTCCACACCTGAATCCGATTTTCGTGATGTTGCGGAGAGAAGTGGGATCCGTCAGTAAACATAATGTTGTTTCATTCCGTTCTCCATGTCTGTTGTCATGTCCGCCTGTCCATGTCGCCAATTGTAACGGATCTATCCGTGAACTTGTCACACCTAGCTACTTTACCAACCTATGGATACAATTCTTTCTTTTAACTGTTTTATTGAAAACTTTCCCCCGAAGAAGAAGACTCAATTTATTCAAATTAATTTTTATATTTAAGCAATAAATTTTAGATACGTGAAGTTAGTTGAGAGTAGATGAGAGCTAGTCGAGAGTTAGTAGATGAGTAATTTCTGGATGATCAAATATTGCTAATTGAAAATTTAGTCATAAGATAGAGATTAATAATAACAACCAGAAGATCATACATTTAATAGCAGAATTACAGTGAATTAGACCGTAGACCTCAAAAATGTTTCAAGAGTAAGAGTTTATTAGATTATATTCAAATATTAAGTATCTTTTTTGTCGCGTAATTGCTCCTATACTTAGTAGTGGTGTGCATTTCCTACCTTGAGAGTTGTCTATTCAATTTAGAGAAACAATACAATAGAATTTATACTGATTATGGCTGTATTTTATTCTAAACCCCAAACACCGATTGTCCCCACAGTTGATTGAATATGTGGAAGTTCGAAACACAACAACAAATGCTCAGCCTTTACAATTGGTAGCAAAGTATGAGGATAGGCCCGGATGGAACAGAACCTGTTGTTCGAGTAGTGATGTTAGACGGTAACAATGGGATTCGAGTAGGAGGTCACCTGACAGGCGATAGGGGTGACGTGATAGGGGTGTTGTAAATCTACAAATTGATGTAAGGGTTATGATTCGAATGGTATCAGGTTTTGCAGGGGGGACGGTAATCAAGGATCCGAGAATCAGATGATTCGAAACGACTATGATAATCAATGGTCCGAGAATCGGAGGGTCAGAAACGATTATGGTTATCGTGGGTATAAGAACTGCGTGGTTGGAAATGATTAGGCCAATAGAGGATTTGCGAATCAATGGATTCGAAGTGATAGAGGAACTCGAAGGAATTTAAATTATTGAGAGGTTGACGTACAGGATGTCATCGACCGCAATGTGAGAAAAACCCTCCAATAGTAATCGAAACCTTAAGTTAAGTCCGGTGGACCTACCGTATATTCCGATACTCCTGCACGTTACCTTTATCAAGGCTTTGTGGGATACAGGGGCTGAAAAATCTTTTATTGCCGCCGAGGTATTCACAAATCAAGTTTTTTATACAGAACTAAGAGAAGTTCGGAAGCAGGGATGGTCACAGCGCAGGATGTGAAAAGTGTGAATTTGGGAATTTTTGAGCTATAGATCTGAATTCATGAGTTTGCGAAATAGGGCAATTTTTATGTTATTGAGAGGATGCAGTACCAGTGAGTCTTAGGAGTTGACTTTATAAATTAAACAAAAATACCTTTAGATTTGGATAAAGAAAAAGCGTGTACAATGACCACACAATAAAAGTGATAACTTTATATTGTGAAATGTTGTTTGTAATGTTTGCTTGATTTGTTGTTTGTTGATCAGGGATTAGTTGGGTGAATAAAAAACAAGGGAATATTCCTATAAAATTATGTATTCATATGTCTGTACTCATAAAGTAATACTTTTTACGAACTATACAATCCTATTTGTGAATTAAATGTATTCTAAGAAGGAAACACAATAGGAAGCTGAAATAGGTTGTAAATACTTTAGATTCAAAATTATTTAAATCTATAAAAAAAAAACTCCATCAAGCGTTGTTCCGTATTTTGTCGTGCTTTCATTTGGAACATTTGACATAATTAAATTGAGTTTTGATTTTAAAAAAAAATCTACTAAAGGCTCTGATTTGTATTTTGAAAAAAAAAATCTACATTAAAATCCCCACTTAAAATAATAGGCAATTTATTCAGAAGAATTAACCCGGTTTCAGTGTAGGCAACTGAATTTTGTGCATCAATTCGATAATTTTCTCTCCGCTTTGATTTGGTGAAATGTAAATAGTAAACATTGCAATTATTTGTCCATAACCTGCTCTATATTTCGCTGCACAAATTTCTCCAATATATGACTCATTAATCCCAAATGATTCAGCAGTATTTCATGCTGCATCCATTTCTGAAGTGACATAGTCTGTCGTATCTCCCTTATTTTTATACAGTGTTGCTTGTAAAAAATGCAATACCATGAAGGAATCAGAATAAAATGAAGTTTGAAGCAAATATCAATTATAGGATTATACGTAAAATAGTAACGTTTCAGAGCCACCGAAGCATGCGTGGCATGCGAATCTCCCTCTCAACTGATACTGAAAGCGTATAAATAGAGGGCTGTAGCAGGACATTGAAAATAGTTAATGATTATTTGTTAGTGGCGAACGTTTCGTGAGACCTAAGTATGCTCTCGACGAAATAACGAGAAAATGCAACAACTTACGGAGTTTGAACGGAGGAGGATTGTCGGCTCTTCGACAAGGAGGATTTTCCTATCGCACAATAGGAGCCCGTGTGAAGCGGAACAGTTCCACAGTGATGCGAGTTTGGAAGCAGTGGCCCGTCGAAAACCGAACAACTATAAAAACTGACAGTCGACGATGGAAGGTGACGTCAGCTCGCGACGATCGACACCTGCTCCCCATGGCGGTGAATAACCGTACAGCTTACTCCAGGCAGTTGGCAGCACGTTTGTATACTGCTGCATGTGTACTAATGCCGGCTTCGTCAATTCGTCGACGGCTGCTGCACCGTTGATTGCTTGCCAGGGTGCCTTTATACAGGATCCCCCTTGCGGCAAACCATCGATGGTTGCTTCTGCAATAGACTCATGAGCACAGAGCTTGGCAAGCTGATTGGCCCCAAGTTGCCTTTTTCAGTTATGAATCACGCTTCAATTTGTGGAACCTTAGTGGCCGCATTCGTTATAGACGTTATGCCGGTGAACGCTTCCTTCCAGAGTGCGTTATCAAATGACATAGTGGCCTAACACCCGGAGTTATAATTTGGAGTGCGATTTCGTATCATGGACGATCCAATTTGCTACGAATTGAGGCTAATATCAATAGCAACAGGTACGTCCGTGAAGTGCTACAGTCAGAAGTCATTCCTTTCCTTTAAGGCATCCCTGGAGCTATCTTTGAACAGGATAATGCATGCCCACATGTTGCAAAGACTGTTAGAGGCTTCTGTTCAGCCCAACACATGCAACTTCTTTTTTTGCCTGCTTATTCGCCGGATATGTTGCCTATAGAGCACGTGTGGGTTTCGTTGATCATCGTCTCACTCGTGATCCGCATCCTACATCTTCAAACGACGAATTTTTGCTGCGCATACAAGCAATGTCTTACACAAGCAGATGTTCAAAATCTGTTGGACTCCATGCCACTTATGGCAGCGCGTGACGGCTATACTAAATATTGATTTCGGACACTTAACATTGTTTTTTTTTTTTTTTTTTGCTTGGGAAAATTTCGTCATTTATTTGTACTAATACAAGTTGTTTGTGAATTAAATTTTATTTAGTTCTGATGATTCCTTCATGGGGTTGCATTTCTTATAAACAGCAGTTTATGTAGTGAAATCCCTTAGCTCTGTGATTGTGCTTTTAGAATTTAGCAATATAAGGAATATTTGGAACATCTAAGTTTTCTTCATTATTTATTCAAGTTTCTGTTAAAAGTAATATAGCTACATGTCGCATAACACTGTCACCGAGATTCAAAGCTTGTGCACGTAAACTTCCATAATTCAAAGAATATATTGATATTCCCTTTTTTGTGTAAATGAAGCTTGTGAAGATATCTGTGATTGTCTAAAGTTTGTTTTATGATGACCTTTTAAATTCATTTTGTTGATCTCTGATTGATGTAGATTTCCTTAGGTCATGGAAGAATTTGGGATCAGAATTTTCCGTAACAATGTAATGTCCTACAAGACTTGTTGCTCTTGATAATGCAACATATACCAATTGTTGAGAATGTGTTTTCACATACTTATAACAAGTCTCGAAGGACTTTACATATTTACGGAAAATTTCTATCCATTTTTACGAGCGTTACAAACCCGAGCATAACAGTGCTTCACTTCTTAAAAGGCATCATTCAAGTTCACTATCCAGAAAAACGCTCCTAAGGAAGTTATCAGTTCAATAAATAAAATTTCTAGGATTTTGTTTTTGCCTCTTTGGTCCGAAATTCCTTTGTAGACAAACTTTTAAGAATATACTTTTAAAAAGAATGAAAATTACGTTTTTAATCCCAGATTGTCTAGCAAGTAGATTGTTGCAGTTTCTTCCCACGTATCTCGCCCATACTTCCCAGGTACAAACCTCCGCCTTTTTGAGCCAACAGACAGGTTTGGAGGTATCGTTTTGTATATATATATATATATATATATATATATATATCTGTATAATACATCAAATATATTGTTGTCCAATATATCTGAATATATGATACAATGTGAAATATATTGTGTGATTAAAAGAATCATTAATACATTTATAATAGCATTTTCTTACATGCATTAGCATGTAGTCGGTATTAAAAATTTTGAAATGGAAAATCCCAGACCACTAAATATTTTTATTAAGGGGAATATGCAAAGGGAATTCTGAATTTTGGAAAGCACTGTACTGTTCTTGGTTTCTGTTCCATTTATGATGAAATACATTACCGAGAAGTAAATCATGCTGTAAAGCAGTTTAAATATAAACATTACTCAAATATATATATATATATATATATATATATATATATATATATATATCAGCATTTGCTTGAAATATTAGCAGTCTTTTAAATGTCAACCTTTCCAAATTAGCTGCTTATGAATATTCCAAATAAATTTCTGCGAAAGAGTTCATGTTATTCGCATGCTTCTGATTTTGACAAATCGTTTTGAAGGTGATATTACCAGGCGTAAAGCAAATTCGCTAAGACTAGATAATTTTAATTTTATTGCATCAGAAATGTGTGTCATATGCATGTATTTGTGATATTCAAACTTAAGTATTCATCTTGCTAAACATAAGAATACGTAAAATATATTTCCCAAAGTGTCGACTGGAATTCCCTGACTAACAATTTAAATCTCAAAGGAATCCTTCGTGTAAAGGAGAAAGATAGCTAAATAACTCTAATAATACATTTTCCATTAGAGTGCGTGATGACAAATGATTATGTGAAGGGAATTTTCTTGAGTCAAAACATTGTTTGAAGGCGTTATTCTGCATAAAATGATGCATATTTAAAGCATTGCATACATTTATAGGGATTAATAGCTAATAATCTTCTAATTTAATCCATCTGTTTTTTTGGGGGGAGGGGGTGCTTTTCTACAGGAAAAAAAAGCCAAGAAAACTTTTTTATTACCCAAAGAAAACTTTGAGTAACTTCTTCAAAAATATACTTTCAGTACCTTTATTACATATCGGTTGGTTCTTAAACACATTCAGAGCGATACAAATAGTGGTTCTAACTTAAATACACGACTTGCAGGATAAAAAAATTAATGCGTAAAACATCGTTTCTTTAACACAAATAAAATTATCAAGCTTACTTTTTTAATTAAGTCCAAAAAATTCTTATTTCTTAATTTCGACCAAGACTAAGTTTCTTAAAAAAATAGTTACGATGTACGTTATTTAATAAATAAGAACTATTTAATGGATGAAGATAACAATTTTTAGCGTATTCTTTACAGAAATTGTAATGAAGGTGATGCATGATAATCACAAAATTTGGCGAGCACCAGAAAGTTTATTTTAAGGGTCCAATACGTATAAATTATTTTCAGTTTCCTTCGATCATTTAACATTGTATATTAAACTTCAATGACAAGAAAAGGCACTGATGTACACTCATGAACAAAAAAAATTAGCGCACCAAGAATGAGTCGCCAAAATGAAACGAAATTTTACATATGTAATGACTAGTTTGATGTAAGTAAATGATATTAGAAAAACAAAGGAAAAGGATCGTTCATTTCAGAGAAAAGGAAAAAGAACGGAGTATATAATACCCTGTTGAACCCCCTCTAGCGCGAATGCACGATGCGATACGGTTGGGCATTTAGGCATACTAGTTCTGTATGATGTCATAAGAAATTTCGTTAAATTTTTGCTGTAACCATGCCTCTAGTTCGTTCAAACTCGTGGAATGCCCAATTCGCCGTCCCAAATAATCCCAGATATACTCGATTGGAGGCAAATCTGGGGATCGGGCAGGCTAAGGAAGGGTAGTAACCGTACGGAGACAGTCTTGTGACTCCCTTGCCGTGTGAAACCTAACATTTTATTGTTGAAAAATGGCTCCTGGAAGCCGTTGCATGAGTGGCAACACATGTGGTTGCAGGATGTCATGGATATACCACTGGGCTGTCATGTTGCCTCGGAACAATACTAGGGGTGCAGTACATTATAGGCAATGGTACCCCATACCATCACACTAGCTGTGGGAGTGGTGTGTCGCTGTAAAGCATAGGCAGGATTGAGGCGTTCACCACGGGGTCTTCACACACGAACACGACTGTCATCACTGCTGAGATTGAATCTGGATTCGTTGCTAAAGACCACCTGGTTCCATTCCGTTGCAGTCTAGTTTCCTCATGCGCGGCGCCACTCCAAACGGAGGTGTCGATAGGGAGCGTCAAAGACAACATACGTAATGGGCGCCGCGATCCCAAATGTCATTCAGCCAGTCACCTTCGAATGGATTGAGAAGACACATGGGCTGCTAGTGAAGATGCTAAATGTGCCTGGATGGCGGAGGTTGAAGCATTTGACAGTACGCGTGCATTTCCTTACGATGAGGCGTTCTTCTCGACGACTGCCCTGGCCTTCGTGTAAATTACATCTCTGGGATCCACTGGTCCCAAACCCTCCTCAAAACTCAATCAGAGCGGCCTAATTGACGAGCTACTCGCCTAGTTGACCACCCAGCATCCATCATGCCGATGATTCTCCCCCTCTCAAACGGTGACAACTGCTCATATTGTCTTCGAAAACGGCGTAATGGCATGTCTACCTCAGCCTTGCCTTTGTAAATGATTCAACACACTCAAACAAGTTTTGTTTACCTGTTTTATACTCCTCGGAGAACTACGTTAAACGCCCTCTACCGGCTATACGTAATGTACACTCACACTGCATTTCTAATAATTTGCATATCTCCCCGACATGTACCTTCATGCCAAGTTTCGTTTTACGATCTCGCAATTATTTCTTGGTGCTCTATTTTTTTTTATCCATGAGTGTATTATGACCATCTATGCATTCTCTGTAATACTGGAATCCTTTCGCTGTCGAAAACGGGGTGTTTTTTCTGTTTTGCGTCTTTTGTATGAAAACGAATGTTTTCAAAAGGAGTATTTAAAAGTAGTACTTTTTGGTACTTACGTACTATGAGGCAACAATTTCAACGTTCAAATTAACTCGCCAATTCGCAACAACAATTTTGCGTATGTTATATGCGCTGAATTTGCACTAATGTTTGTCGTTTCATATAATGTCCTCAATAGGGTTGTGATATTATGTAAGTACCAACTTTTCAATTTTAAAAAAATCAGCTAGAATCCTATTTACGGGAAAGAAAAAGATTGTGTCAATTTGCTCCAGCAGTCCATTTTTGTGCATTGGGCTTCTATCCATATTAAGGTAACAATTCGCCAGTCGGTGAAAAATAATTATGTGGTCTAAGAACCAATCAAATAGATTTTATTTAGATAGCCGTATTGAATAAATGTTTATTTGTAAATTATATTTTGTTTTTGAAGTGAATCTTTTATGCTCACGGAGTGAATGGAAAATTTGCCCAGTTTTTCGTAACAGGGAGAAAACGAACAGAAGTAGTGATTTCCCCCGCCATCTCCCCTAAATCGTCGCAATGAGGAGGAATTAGCAAGCGGGAGGAAAAGACAGCGAGGACTGGAATGTATTATTTTCCTCAGAACCAGCCTAGAGGAATCTAGGCTTCTTCTTCAGTTAGCTAGTAAACCTATGAGAGGGAGTAAACAGAGTGAAAAAAGAGAGGGGCTCGCCTTTGCTAAAAATAGTATCAGCGGTCAGGAGTTGGTGTGGGGATTCATTTCGGTAGAAACGAAGAAACTGCAACTTTTCTACATTCGTTCTTCACGTGGTTTGGTTTTCGATTCGTTTTGCTCGATGGGGGGACACCCTGTGACTTGCGTCATACCCGTAAAAACGTTGGATGATTGCCCGCCTTTCCAATTGGTCGACTCCCCTTCCCTTTTCTCACCAGACCAGAGGACATTTGAAAACGGTTATATGTCGCAATGTTTGCGTTGTGGTGTAGACAAAATAGCTCTTGCAGCAAAAGCGGGTCTTTTTAAAATATTTCCTTAGATTGTTGGCCACATGGTGATGTTTTCGGCAGCTAATTTGTTCTTTTAATTTTCATTGGCGTTGAATTATTATTGATTCTAATCAGAATGACTAAATCAAATGCACAAGGAGGAAAAGAGTTTCGTGAAAGAAAAAGAAAAGAAAAGAAAAACTAGCAGAAAGTCCAGTCGAAAGTGATAAAAAAACAGAAAAATAGTGTAAATTCATCAAGCACTACTGCCAAATCTAGATCAGAGTACATGAGAGAATATCGAGCACGGAAAAAAACATTGTAAAATATTCTCTTAATGCCGAGTTTAATGACTAATGATGGGAATGCTATTGAGACTCATCTAATGTCAGCACAAATTAATATGGACTTTGTGAACCACCCTGTGCAGTCAACAAGTACAGAGCCCTCAACAAGTCTAGTGCGTGTTGAAACTGATGCATGTGTATCGATAATAAATTCTATCTTACGTTACAAAGACTATGATTCACATAAAAATGCTCACAAAGATTTCCAAAAGCGATTCGTTCATAATCCTTTCGGTCACGGGTGTTCGATTTGTGATAGATTATGGTTTAGAGATGATTTGAGAAACCCTGTTGCTGAGCATAAAAATATTTTACCGGGAATTAATTAAGAAGACCTTAAAGCGTGCTACAATTGCCGACAAAATTTAAATAGGAAAGTATACCAAATTTATCAAAATATAAAGGTTTTGTATACCCAGAAATTCTAGCACATCTTCCTACTTTGGATATGGTATCAGAAAGACTCATTTCTCCACGAATACAAACAGTCTTCTTGGCATGTATCTATATATCACCGGGTAGTTCTGTCGCAGCTGTTATTACCTTCATCGATAAAGTTTTAGTGCTGTACACACCAGAGGTTTCTGCAATCATTGAAGTGAGTGAGTGAATATTAACGTCCCACTGTTCAGCTACACGAGGGCTTTGGGGGACGGTCCACGTAATTTCTGCAATAACTGGATCCGATGATGATAAAAAGCCAATTTTCTTAACTGGAGACTTTAATGTTAATTTTGCTTCAGAAGAAGACAAACCACTCATTGGATTTTTGAAACGAACACTGAATTTGACAATGAACACTGATGCTCGAGAAGGAACAACAAGACACGGAACCACGATTGATGCAGTTTTCTCACGTTTTCTTGATCGACTACAATTGAGGATTTTCATATCCTACTTCAGTTACCATAAACCCATTGTTTCTTTTTTGGAAAATGATGGTGTAGAAAATTGAATAAAAATATTATTCTCATACAATAAATGAAATTTGGATTTTATTTGAATTTAATAATTTCCCCCAGCAGTTTAATACATTTAGATGCATTTCGGCACTAACGACCAACGTCGCCAAAGAAGTTTCACTTCTATCGTGTGGCATTCCACGCACCATTTTTTTTTATCTTCATCATTAATGTGTAAGGCAAAAATGACTTTGGACGAATTATTGACATACACTGGCCTCCAAAAGTTGAGGAACAACCGGTTTTTTGCGCCTTATTTGCAAATGAATGAATGTAGAAACACCAAATTTAGCTGACATGTGCACAAAACAGTTATGTATTGATTGCAAGATAGAAGTTTACATAACAGAAATTTAAAAATGATTTACAACAAAAAGAGGCAATCTTGCTAAAAAAGTCCATCTTGGACGAAATCTTGGAATAAATAATAATCACAGTTTTATGTGGTAAAATGTAGAAACATAACATAAATGGGTTTTAGTAAGAGATATGGCCACCCCTAGCTTGAATGTATTGGCGGTATTAAACTTCCATGCTGTCAATTAATCTGTCAGTTACCGAAATGGGAAGCGAAGACCAGACTTGGAGTAAGCTTTGTTCCAAATCTCCTAAAGACCTTTAATGAGGACTTAAAGCAGCAACCTGTCTACCAAGATAGTTCCAAAGGTGCTCTATCAGATTTAAGTATGGAGATCGAGCTGGCCATTCCATTCGCTCCAAACCAAGACCCTCAAGATATTCCTCGACACTTACAGCTCGGTGATGTCACGCATTATCATCCATCAGAATGAAGTCATTGCCAATTGCACCGAAATACGGGCAGACATATGGATCAAGGATCTCACCTCGATATCTCACATCAGTCAGAGTTCATCCCTGGAACACATGCAGGTCAGTGTGACCACCTAATGAGATCCCTGCCCAAATCATTATTCCACCACCTTAGTAAATGTGTCTTTTAACAGTGTTGGATTGATGATATCTGGTGCTTCTTTCGCTCCAGATAGGCAGACGTTCTGAATCGCTCTCCAGTGTGAATATGGACTCTTCTGTAAAGAGTACAGAAGCCCATCGCTGTCTGGTCCAGGAAACGTGCTTCTCTTGCCCAAGATAAGCGGGCCCTGCTCTGTCATCTGTTGAGGGGTACACTTATAACTGGTCGCCTTGCATAAAGACCTGAATTGTGAAGACGCTTTTGCACCGTACTAGAGGATATTCTTCTCCCTGATACTACAGAGTGGTCTGCAACAAGTTGCGGCACAGAAATCCTTCTTCTCCTACGGGCCGAAAGAGCGATAAAATGGTCTCCTGCAGGTCTGCCTGGAACATGTCTTCTGGACACAGATGCTTCGGTTTGATATTGATTCTAGAGACGTTGGACCACACTACAAGACACATTAAGATCCCTAGCCACATCATCCTGTGATAACCCCATTTCCATCCATCCGACCGCCCTCCACCTTAACGAATAAGGTAAACGGCTTCTCTCACACATTGCGATATCTCATTGCCTATTGTCAACAAGTCTGTAAACAAAAGTTGTAAATCAATAAAAGTTACACGCTTAATTACAAAATCCTGAAAAATGCAGATTTTCCCCTCACTCATACTTATATATATATGTGTTCTTTCATATTAAAAAAAGGGGCAGCTATTGTATTTGCATAAATTTGTATAAAGTTCGTTTTTATCATTTATATAAACTATGAATTTTATTGTTACCGTTATTTTTTTTACAGTGAGCTTTGAAAAACATGCTGTTCCTTAACTTTTGGAGGCCAGTGTATTTCAGCTAAAACAGTTTCTGAGAAAAAAATATAAGTATTTCCATTTTTATATACGTGAAGGGGAATTACGGTATTTTTCACCAAATTTTAACTGGCATTTTCTGTTTCAAGTAAAAAACGTACGAAAACTTTTGTTGTATTGGTATCATGGTGCGATTTGAATGGCGCAGATTTTGGGGCAGTCACACTAACACGAGTAATATTTAAATTAAAAGCATTTTCTCATTGGCAGTAACTATTATTTGTTGTAATGACGATGTTTCGAAATATGTTCACTTTTCAGACTAGCGTGATGGGAATTTTGTTGTGGATGCGTTGATCCTTGCCCCCCCCCTTTTTTGCACTTCTATTTTTCCATTTTACCATATTTAGAGATAAGACAGATGGACCCATTTTTAAAGGAGTCCTGGTGAGGGGTTATCAAAGACTCGACTTACCAGGGGCTGTCCAAAAGATTTCTATAAGGAGTTGAAGAAGGAAAGACCGTCCTCGAGGGCAACAGTTAGCCAACCTCCTAATGGTGTTTCTTGGGGAAGGTTGATCAACGATTAACCTTCTCAGACCCAAAACAAAAATAAAAGCTTGATATTTTGTAAGACGTACTTAAATAGTTGTTTTGATCACTCTGATGTAGAAAAGTGCAATACATTTTTTTTAATTTATAGAAGCTGGGGAAGGATGTATCACATGTGATACATCAGGAACAAGACATTACAATTAGAATTTTTTTTAGTATTAAGCAAGATGTAAGTAATTAATTTAATATTAGTATTTAATCACAATGTATACAGTTCATAAATTAAACTTAAAAGTTAAGTTTTATTGGTGTTTGAGGTACATCTTAGTAGTATTATTATAATAACGTTACTTTTTATTTCATGAAATACCTGGAAACCATTTCTAGTAGTTGTATAACATAGAAAAACCTTGTAGTCTGTATCTTGTGCAGTTGTTAAGGACGAGCACTTCTCATTCCTCAAATTGAACGCAAATCAGAATCATCGCGATTCATCAGCTCTAAAATTTCATCTGGCGTCAAATATTTCATTAAAAAAATACTTATAAAAAATTATCAGAAAAAATGGGTAAAAATAAAAAGCAAACACCTCAACTAAAGTTCTTAACTCAAGAAATACAATCAATCTTCAAATCCCCCCCCCCAAAATATAACTAAAGATTAAAACAAAATTGACTAAAAAAGTATCTTCATAAGTGATTGGGCCCCAATGTATCACAAGTGATACAAATAAATTTCGCAAGTTATTATGCTTTAATATTTCACTAAAAATTTCTTTTTTTGCTGTTAACTAGTAAAGTGTACATATACAAAGAAAAAGCATATTTTAAAAATATTCATATTTAACATGTGTATATGAAGAGGAAAAAATACTTACGTCGATGACGTACATACATCGTCAGAGGCAGATTAAGCGGCTGGCGGACCTGGCGGCCGCCGCCAGGGGCCCCAAGCTGATAGACTTCAGTTATAAGTTCGACGTGCAACAAAAAAATCTTGTACTGATATTGCAAACCCAATGATTACCCACGATTTGAATCGTCTAACAATTAGTGTTGCCCTCATATATTGCATGTAATTGCGGTTTAAATCCGTTTTTTTTTTAATGTTTTCCTGAATTTTGGTCTTTGATATATGTTTTCAGTTCCAAGTTTTTAAAAAGTTGATCCCAGATTTCTTATATTAAAATAATGATCCCAGATCTCAGACTTTAAACAACTACCAATGTTTAGTTCTTTCGAAAGAATTTAGTATTTGAAGGTTCGTGATTTATTGTTATCTGGATTTTTGTGTTTATATTTTGAGAATTTGGGGAAAGAGATCGAAGCAATGTCGGATTAAACGACATGGAGGCCCCTAGGCAGTCGAGTTCTCGGGGCCTCTTAGCCTGTTTTTGGAGCTCTAACAGAAAACAGAACACGCTTTTGTGGTCTCCTAAAAAGCACGGGGCCCATAGGCAATTGCCTACTCCTCCTATCGAGTAATCCGGCACTGGATTGAAGTATTTTGCAAATTTAGCATCAGTTTTATTTCAATCAGTATGACAGAAATAGCGAAATATTTAAGTGAGATTGAAATTTCTCTTAATTGATGAATGAATCAAATAGTGAAATAGATTAAAGTAATTTTTCGAAAAAAACTGTAGAGCAGCGTTTCTCTCAAACTGTGGGGCGCACCTCCCCCCGAGTGGGAAGAGTGATAACCCTACGAGGGGGGCGCGATCATATGGAAACTAGAAGATTTAAAAAAATTAGTTTATTGGCATGAAGTAAAGCAAAATACTTTCTGACATAAAAAACACACACATTACATTGATATAATTTATACATATCATCATCTGGCGAAATTACGTCATCGAAAATAAAAGCTCCTAGCTTACATGTGTAAGCAAAAAGTCGTAAAATGTTATCAATGGTCTTTTGCCATTGATAACATTTTACCAGCTATTTTACGTTTATAAAATAGTATGTCACTGGCTTAAAACGATATAAGTTTTCCATGTAAATTCTGAATCTCAGGAAACAAAATAAAAATAGTTTAAAAGCTGGTAAAATTATTCAAAAGAATGAGAAGACAAGGAATGGTGTGATCTTTGAATGTACGAAAAACTTCTCATTCAAAGCGGATCGACAGAAAGATCGTTTGAAGTGAAATACAGAAAACACTTAAGATGAAAAAAATCCATTCAGAATGTTATTTGCCTGTAAATGACACAATAACCCCTTCGTCTATTGATTGATTGACTGTAATAAACGTCGTACTAAGAAGCTACAGGAAGGCTTGGCCCTTAGTCGGAATTTTTTTCAGAGATGGTCCAGTGAAAGAGAATATTATATTTTATTTATACCGGTTCTCTTTTATTTCTGCAACAACCAAAAGACTGGTTGTGCAATTATGGTGAACAAGGGCTCGATAACTGCTACCCGTTTCGAGAAAAGATAGGACCATAAGCGCTAGAAGTCTTCCGACACCCTCCAAGTCCCTTATTTATTTTTTTAAGGAGTATCAATGAGTTCTCAACGTTGGTCCTCTGGAGGAAGGGAGCGCGTTAAAGAAGAATTTCCGTACATTGGACAAAAGCAGGATCGGGAAAAGCACGATCAAGATTTATGGCAGACTTAAGGATGAATGAAAAGAATGGGACAGAATGACCCTGAGAAAAAGACTCTTTTCGAAGAAAACTGAGGAAATTTTGCGTCAATTTGACTTTCAAACTAATTTCTTTTAGCTTCCTGTGCTTATACAGACAAATCGGAGAACCGTGTTTAAACAACAAAAAAAAGGTAACTATATTTTCATTTTCAAATTCTTTTATGATTTTTAAGATTTAAGGCGCAGGTATTTTAATCATTGCGTAAAATAAAGTGAAAAAAATATTTTGTCACATTTGCGTGTCATTACTATTTTATTTATTTATTTATTTTTCGTATTACATACATAAATATAAATAACTGTCATCAGTTTCTTAGAATATTTTCATGATGATTAACATATTTAAATGTGTTTTCGTAGCTTGAATCTTAAAACATTTTCGATTGGCATTGTTATTCAAATGAAAAAATATTATTTGCCTCGTATAAAAATAATTTCTTGAGTCAGTTATAAAAAGCGATAGTAGTTCTTTTAAAATACAAAACATTAATGGGATTTATAATACATCCATTAATTATTTACCATACTTAAAAGAATCCTAACAATAAATCGAAATTGAAATAAAAACGTTATTATATTTATTGCATTGATTTTTTGTTTGTAATCTTAACGTATTACGATAACTTTGTTTAGTAATATATGAGCCAATCTATAATTTCTAAATATTTAATTAAAATTGCTTCAAACTGTTAAAAAATTTTTCAAAGAAAGAAAGTATATTAAGTTTACTTAAAAATACACTTTTTTTTCTTTTTATTGAGGTAACGTGAAATAAACACAAAATTTTTCTAATATACTTTAAAACTGCTAAGAGAACCATTATTGTGTAAGATTAAATTTAAAACGCACAAATTCTTTTTTTCTTTTTGTATTTATTGCCATTTTAAGAGTGATTTACTGGCGATGCTTTTTTGATTAAGATCTTTTGTCCAGACAATTTGAAAGAATATTCAATGCAATCTAATAATTAAATGTGTATACCTAATTATAAAAATACATAAAAGTCGTATAATTACTTTAAAATGCATAATTTCTGTAAATAAATAATAAAGTTAATCAAAGTTCTAATAAAGTTAATCAAAATTCATCGATAACTATATTTAATATCTTTAAAAAAGGCAACAATGCCAAAACTATAGCAGAAATTTCTTATAAAAAGCATTTAATGAAATGTTTATTTTTACAGAACAATAATAAATGTTGAAAAATATAGGTACTATTTTTTTAATTGCTCCTAGTTTAAAACTAATTAAAGTGGTAGCAAAATGTATTACAGAAATAAAAACATGATAAACACAATTTATAAAGTAGACAAGGGATTTCAAACAAAATAGAAATGTGAAAAGTTATTCAATATGTAGTAAGATTGTTTAATTTTGAGAAAGGGAACTTTGTATGTAATTAATATATAAATTTAGTTGAAAAATTGTAGATTTCTTTTGTGATATATTGTGGCGTTTGTCAAACAGTTTTGAGTTATCTTAGAAATTTCAAATTATTTTGGAAATGTTTTATTGTTTTGTTTAGTCACGAAGTATTAAGATTTTTGAAAAAACAAACAAGTTGAGTAGTAATACTAAACTAGAGTGTGTAAAAAACATTTGTATTCAGTTAATGTTTTATTAACTTATATTTAGAAACTTTAAAAGGAAACTTTACAAAAATCAAGAGTATTATAATTGTTTTTCCAAAAAATCCCACAGTTTTTTAAAAGAAAACCTTAGAATTTTTGAAAGTTTACTTTTGGTTGAGATATTTTAATAATTTTGATTATAAGTAATCCAGAAGCTAAGCTACGTTTTGTTCTAAAAATTAAACTATGATTTCTGTAAAGAATAAAAGAATTAAACAAAATATGTGTGTATTATAAATCAGAAATTTCATAATTCTATCATAAATTTGAAAAAAGATGAAATGTAATTTTATGAGAGTTTGGGAAAAAAATTTAAATGCTTTAGAAATTTTAGCTAAATTTGGACTGCATATTAAAAATAGCAGAGAGATTGATAATGCGTCTAATATATCCGGGCGGTACTCAGGTCTACAGGCACGTATTAAAGAACACAGTTCAAGCGCAGTTCCTTGTGCCATTCATTCTTTAAATTTAGTAGGAAATTTAGCAGTAGAAAGTTGTAGCGATGCAATTGAATATTTTATGCTTGTACAGAAATTATTCAATTTTTTTTCTGTGTCAACCCATCGCTGGCGAATTTTAAATAAAAATCTGAAAAGGTGTAGACATGCAATATCTGTGAAAAAAGTTTCAGATCTGTAAAAAAGTTTCACGATGGTCAGCAAGAGCAGATGCCGTACGAGCTATAAGACTTGGTTATACACACAAAAGGAGGCCCGGGCTGAAATCCGTGATACAAATAAGGAGAAGATCACAATACTCTCTGGAGGCAACTTCTGTTTTGAAATAGATTGGGAAGTATGAAACTTCCCTAATGACCGTGATTTGGGATACCATACTGCAGAGGGTGAGTGCTACTAGCAAAGCATTACAATCAGTTGGATGTGAGCTATTAAAAGGAACTAATCTACTGAAATCTTTAGAAAATTATATACAAAATTTCAGGAATGAATTTGTAAAAGTAGAACAAGAAGCAACTGCTTTTACCCATTTGAAAAGGAAGTTTGACAAGCTTGCAGGCAGCGAAAGAGAAAAATTATTTTCGGTGAAACTATAAAAAAGGTCATGAATTTGAAAACAGGGAAAATTTCTTGGTCAACTCATTCTATGTCATATGTGATAGAACAAAAGCAAAACTATTCCGAAGAGCTGGAATATATGAAAATGTTATAGAACACCTTTTTTTTTTGTATTTTTTGACGAGATGTTACCTGAAATTAAGAAGAAAGCTGAACAAAAATTAAAGGATATTT
The DNA here is from genome assembly GCA_019973975.1 of Trichonephila clavata. Classification (NCBI taxonomy): domain Eukaryota; kingdom Metazoa; phylum Arthropoda; class Arachnida; order Araneae; family Nephilidae; genus Trichonephila; species Trichonephila clavata. Next base: position 16,645 of record BMAO01001538.1, on the reverse strand, counting down.
ACAAAGACGATATTGAATCGTTTAATTTTGACGATGAATTGGATCAGTTTTTGCTATTTTTAATAGAAAACAAAGATACGCAATGAACACTCCAATAGAAATTTATCGAGTTGTAAAAGAAATAGTCTCGACTTTCCCTAATGTAGAGATACTTTTAAAAATATTTTTAACTATACCGATATCAAATGCAATCAGGTGAAAAATCTTTTTCGGTTTTAAAGCGCGTTAAAAATTATTTAAGAAGTAGTATGGGAGAAGAGAGAGAAACTGAACAGCATGGCCATATTATATATAGAACAAGATGTTTTGGACTAAATAGATACTGCAAAAATAATCGATGAATTTGCCCAAGAAAAATCAAGACGTAAAGTTGCATAGCAAAATTTTTAGCTTTTAAGTAAGGTTTTTTTAATTCTTTAAAATAAAGTTTAACTTTTTTTAGCCGTTAATTTTTTTAGCTATACATTTTATTTTGAGAATTTAAGTTTAGTGAATTTTTTCACTATTTAAGTTTTTCGACTCTTCAGCCCAGGGGGCCCCAAACCTTTTACCGCCAGGGCCTCCAACTAGCTTAATCCGCCTCTGTACATCGTGTTTTTATTCAGAGACGCTACTAGAAATCGCTATCATAGACAGGTACTGCCATGTGTTGAATAAAGGGGGAAATTATATGAGGTATTTCACTCTGTACCTCATGTGATGCAACCGGTCCTAAATTTGGTTTTGCTCTGTTCAGTCTTCACAAGTAATTATCAAACTTTTGTACCCCATGGGATACAAACGAACCGAGGAGGTTAAGAAGAACAGCGGCTGAGTGACTATTTTTTAATGTACCAATCTTTGGACTCAGAGAAAAAAAAGATAAATTATAATCTTTTTTATTAGGCATTAATTGGAAACATATGCTGAATCTATTTATTTTTGAAAACATCTTATTTTTGACCTACTATATCATCTTGAAATACTTCTACTTTTTGCCTAGCTATTTTAGATTTATAGCAATTTACTCAATCTACTATATATTATTATTAATTACATATATATAACATTGAAAAACACTAACTAAAGCGAAAACTAATCCATTTTTTTAAATACATGTCAGAAAAGATATTTAATTAATACAGTAACGAGTAATTGCATTCCACCTGCTCAACGGGGATTATTGAATTGAACAAGAAACTAACGTATTCTTTTACAATTTATTCTACTTCAGTCGTAACAATTACAAAAATTAATGCGAACTGTGCAACGAGTTAGGAATTGCTTTCTGGAGTATTTATCTTGATTAATAATTGAAAGTAATCAAAGCGGAAAGAAATTCCGGTAAATCATATTGTTAGCTTCCTCCAGGGATGGATAATTTAGTTTTCTTAATGAAAGATTTGATTTGCAATTTCTTGATCGAAAGGGGGAAATTATTATTATGCTTCCGCTTCTTTTGTTATCTTTAATCAGATCGGGAATTAATGCGCATTGATTCCGTTGAAGACAATCAGGATTCGCATTAGATGCACATTTTGATCGAAGAGAGTACCTAAAACGAGAGTTTTCATTTTTTCCATAGTATCTTTTTGAACTTCAAGTGTGCAGAATTGATCTAATGTTTTAAATATCTAGATGAGAAACACACACTGTATGTTTGAAGATCTTGTTTCAGAAATGTGGACCAATTTTTTATTTAAATAATATCAGAAAATTTTCTAATTAAGTTGAAGGGCAGTGAAGAAAAGCTTTAAAAAATAAAAGCAGAAACTTTGTATTCATGTAGAACTTTCCATTAAAATGTCTTGCTCGAATATATTTCACTTGTTATTACTAATGACACATCTTTCATGGTATCAGATCGAGGCTTACAAAATTAATTGTGGCAAAGGGCTAGAATGTACGCTTTTCTTTAGCTGTACTTTTAGACACCTTAAAGGTGACAAAATCATTTGGCTTGGTTCCACCTCAATTTTGAGGGAGAACATCCTGGAGGTAGTGAGGCACCCTTCATCTGGGTTCCTCATCTACCAACATCATAAGAGGACCTGCGGTTCGACGATGCACTTTTGTAAAGTTATGTCCAGTTTTGTTTGTAGAAAGAGACTTGCATAGCGCTTATATCGTCCCCACTTTGTTTCACCTTGTGAGGCGCCAATGCGCATGTCTATTATTCTCGATACTATCAATTTTTGGCTCACAATTTAAGGCGCGCCTGTTGAACTGAGTGACATGCATTGTGAACGCATTTAAAAGTAATGTGTATTGATGTGTATGCATATTTTTGTTAAGTTAATATAAAATTTCTTCTCAAATTATTGCAGTCTAAACATAAATATTTTTAACTGTTTCCCTGTATTATAGCGGTGGTTAAAAATTAAAAACAAGCCATGCATTTTCCAGGCTATATTTAGCTCAATGGTTTGATAAATATGGTGTGATTGAAAGGAATAAAATAGCTATATGTGTAATGAAAAAGTGACTTCACGTACATATAATGTAAAAAAACGTTTTATAACGTTGTATTCTAATCTCAGCATGCCAACAGATGAAAAAAAAGAGAATTTTTCTCAAAGCAGTGTTTTAAAAAGTTTTTGGGTTCTAAAAAATAACACGCACATTACAGCTGCTAGTTTCGAAATGACCCATTGCATTGCTAGCCACGGAAAACCTATTTCAGAAGAAGAATTTGTAAAAAAAGCTTTGTTATAATGTAGTCCTACATTGTTTGCTGATTTTAAGGAAAAATACTTGATTATAAAGCGTATAAATAAGTTACCCATAGGTCACAATATAATTAAAGTTCAAGTAATAGAATTAGAAAAAAAATATTTTTGTTTCACAAATACATAATTTAAGCTATGCAGAAATGTATTCAGTTGCTTTAGATGAGAGTAATGTTGTAAATGGTAATAAGCAATTAGCAGTTTTTGCTCGGTACATGTATGGAAATTAATTAAAAAAGAGTTATTAAAACGTGGAAAGGAAAGTGTACCGCTCTAGATACTGTTAAAGAATTTGATATTGCGTTTAAAGAATTGGATCTTGACCTTCGGAAAATAGTTTTTGTAACAACAGACTCTGCACCTAGTATGGTAGGGAAAAAAATTGGACTTATTCAGTATCTTAAGCAAAATATTACACATTCTCTGATTGCATTTTATTGTATAATACCGCAAATTTAATGTGCGAAGAATGGTTTAAAACATTTTCCAGCGTATATTTCAGTTGTAATAAAAATAATCAATGTTTATAATTGCAAGAGCTCTTTATAAACGGCAATTTGCAAAATTCTTAGAGGAAAATTCCAATATCCAGGGATTGTGACGTACAACAACGTGTGATGGCTTAGTTTCGGTCAAGTCCGTAATCACTTTGTAACGTTATTAGAAGAAAATAAGCCCTTTTGAATTGAAAAAGACAATAGTTTCGATGAATTATCAAATATACATTGGTTAAATGATTTAATGTTTTTATGAGGCATCACTCAGCCTTTTAATGAGCTAAATGAAAAACTTCAGAGGCATGGACTAACGGTTTAATTATAGGTTTAAAAAAGTTACGGTTTAACGTAACTGTTTAACAAAGGCATGGACTATAGTTTTAACGATATTTGAAAATATTAAAATATTTATGGCAACACTTGACATCTTGTAACAAACCAATTTGAGTTGTTGGTGTTGGAGTGTTCGAGTAGATCAGCCATAGCAAGTTTTAAACGCAATTTTATCTATTCCCTTTATTTAATCAACAGAACTAAAAGTAGGCAATGCACTTAGTAAATAGTTAGAAGGGCAATTGCACAGGTTTAAAGCTGCTAACATATAATTAAGAATTTCCTTAACTTACCCCTGGAGCACTCTTAAACCCTACGCTTCAATTATCTGTAAATATCTTACTTAAGTATACAACCTCTAATCATAAACTGTGTTCACAGTTTGATCACTTTTAATCTACAACTGTTAACTATCTACCCTCCATCGACTACCATTTCTCGGATCATTCCCGATCTTTTGGTACCTTTCGCGAGTTTCTGCGTTGTACGGTTGGTGAGAAGATAAACGCACATACATACATACACAGATACGTTTGCTTACCTTCCAGTTTTAATAGTGTAGATTTCTGGGGTTGCAAATATTTTATTTGGTGAATTAAACATAAATGGAGAGAAAAAGATTATTATAGGACCAAAACTAAACAACTGAGGAAACAAAAATAAAATACAAAGTTATTTGCTAAAATTAACTTGATATCAGTTACACTATCTAATACTCAACTGGGATTTTATGTTACACTTACGTTTACTGTCATTTAATGACTTTTGAAAGAATTCAACAAGCTGTATCATTCCCTAATATTCATAAAGTCTTAAGGAATAAAATAATTTTAAAGAATTAATAGAGCTAATATCACATACTAATGTAAAATATATAAATTATTAATATAATCAATCAACGTCAAGAAAACATTTCTTCGTACAGTGAACAATTGCTGTGGAATGCAAATTTTAAGAAAAAAGCGTTGAATTGCATACCTTATTTTTTTAGATGGTTACCGGTATTGAAAAAAAAAATACAAATTCCACACCACACCCGTATGAAAATATTCTTAATTAAAAGGGCTTAAGTGATAGTTCCGTTGCTTAAATAACGAAAAGAAATTTTTCTTGTCTCGTAATTGATGCTATTTTCTCAGGAAGACGTTTTAATTACGCAGTTATATTTAAAACGTGTATTGGGAAATAAGTTCTACTTTTAGTGAAACTAAGAACGGAATGTTTCAAAAATATCTCCAGGAAGAAACAGAGATTTTCGAGTAGCATTTATTAATTAATTAAATAACAGCATTAATGAATGAATTTTAGTGATGTCTTATTTTAGTTACATTTTTTTCTAATAGAACCCATTTATAATAACTTTTTCTAAGTTTATTAAAGTAATGCCTGCGTCTAAAATTGAAAACAACAGTTTTTATTGAAATTCAAAATATGTGTAATGGAATCGAATGACCTTGTAAGATGCTTTGACAAATAACACACAAAAATATTTTTTCTATACGCAAATTTTTTTAAATTTAGAAAAAAATTATAGAGGGTGATTCATAAAGAAGTATATACTTTCCAGATGTTGTAAAACCAGTAATAACACAGCAGCTCAGTGAACCATAAGGTTGATATTTTCTAATAAATTATAGTTTGAAAAAAACTAAAAAACACGCTTTTATACTGAATCGAACTAAAAAGTAAAAAGAATAATTCTTAATAAAGAATAAAATGATTAACGAGAAAATGAATGTCATTGTATTAAAAGCGTGGGGTGCTATGTACTACATTTTTACATTAATTCAGAGCTTTTCGGAATAGAAGTTATAAATTACAACAATTAATACATTTATAGAACACCTCACGCTTTTACCCCAATGACATTCATTTTCTCGTTAATCATCTCGTTTTCTCGTTTCTTTATTAAGAATTATTTTTTTACTTTTTAGTTCGATTCAGTATAAAAGCGTGTTCTTTAGTTTTTTTAAAACTATAATTTATTTTTCATTTTTTAGTTTGAACTACAATAAAAGAATGTTTTTTAGTTTTTTAAACTATCATTTATTCATTGTTGAATTTATCCTTGGGTTTGATATCTGAAGCTGGAATTACGTGGCTGTAAAATTAGTCTTGCTCTTCAATGGATATTAATTAATGGGTCTGAAGTGTATTTATTCTCTGCGTTTACGAGTCCTCGGATGAGTCCCGTATCGTTATATTAGATTCCGTCTCTTTTGAACAGGTCAAACAAATAAAAGTGTGTAAAGAAGAAAAAGTTCGAATTAAAAAAAAAAATGTTTTTCTTACGGACTAAAAATTATAAAATTCCTCCTTTTCGTTTTTGTTTTCTTTTTTCACATTTTCATGCATTGTCATCCACTTCCGAGCTATGGTCCAAATTTCAAGTCTCTAGCTCCTCAGAAAGTCACACAGATAAAAATCAATTGCAAAATTCCACCCGGACAGACATTAAAGAAAGCGATTTAATAAAATCATGGTGATATTAAATGTCAATCGTTTTTTTCACCTTTTAAACGTGTTCCTTTCATGTTAATTCGTATCATCATTTCTAAACGTATTGCTTTATAAAAAAAAATTATTTAGCGTTTAGAACGCAAATTATTTTTTTTCACATGCACGAGCCTTTTTTTTATTTTCATTTTCAGAAAAATGTTTATATTATGGTAAGATATTGCTAACACACACCTACCCTCCACTTTCTCAGATACAAAACACTTTTTTTGTTTTTCTTACTTCTATTAACCACAATTGTATTTTAAACTCGCATATATAATTAGCTTTAAATTCAAAACATTCGCCTTAGGGTTACACCTTATTCTTTTAGTTGCCAAATCTGGAAATGATGTATGAAATTAGTCGCCAAATCTGAAAAAGGTATATGGAATTAGTCGCTAAATTTGAAAATGGTACATGCAATAAGTCGCCAAATCTGGAAAAGATATATGGAATTGTCGCCAAATCTGATTATCTTTATTCCTGACGATCCTGAAAAGGACAATGGAACAAAATTATGAAATTATTGTATTGTCATCGGTCCTTGATAAGTGTGCGAAATTTGGAATGAATCTGATCTTTTTAAGTAGGTAAAAATCGAGTTCTAAGATTCCGTTACATGCAAGTGAAACTTATAAAAGCGTGTTAAAAATTGATGTCTCATCCCTAACAGAAGTGACGTAGGCAATTTAATGTGTTGCGAATGGCATCCCCTCGCCAACCAATCAGCGTCAAGCGAATGACGTCATTTTTGTTGCTGTTTGTTCTTGCTTTCGATGTACTAAAAACTTATCCTTGTAACGTTGTGTATCGCTATTGTCCGTCATTAAATGTTTTATGTGTCACATCCTTGTCTATTCAGTATTCACAGATTATTTACACCGAAACTTGACATCGGGTAGATGTCTCAGCCCTGCAATAATATTTTAAAGAATTGTGCTGCTGTGAGTTTAAAGCTTTAGAATGTATGTAGGAAAGGAGTGCAAGTTTTCTTTTACTTCTTTTGATTTTTATTGTAAAAGGTGGCACCACTAATCGAAACCACGTGAGTTTTAGCTGCGCGATACGATGAGATTATGTATTTATAAAGGTGGCAGAAAGAAGAAACTGGGAGTTGCACCAAAGCTTGAACGAAGGCAGGTCAGAGGAAATCGCTCTCTCCGTTGTTTTGAGAAAGAGTACGTGTTTTCGGAATTAGTATGGTGTTATCTCGAATAATTTCAAACCCCTTGTAAATAGTTAATGTTTTAGTTGTGTTATTAATAAATTAAGTTATTTTAACTCTGCGTGCTTATTTTAACATTAAAATCGAACCTTCCCCTAGACGCCGTCCCACATGTATGCCATGTGACTCGTCACTCGAAATGGCGGTGTTTGCAGTAGAAAAGGTCTTTTTGGTTGGAGGACGACATTCCACTTGATTCTCCTATTAGATGGTATGTCACCACACAGTTCAGCCAACGTGTGAGATGGATTGGATGAGTCACATACTCAGTGACTCATCTCAAGTCTTACCTCGTGATTTCTTTCTGTAAGGGACAAGCTATTCGTCCCTCCCCACTTCCTGTTGATCTAGCGCATTGTTTCCCAACCATTTTTGAACTGGCGCCCCCTTTTCTAGAGAATATTTCGAAACCACCCCCTCTCACTCTAGAGAAATAAGAGTGTACATAATTCATGATGAAAACAAGAATTACATTATAAATAATATTCTATTACTAATAGATATTTTTTTAATTTAATTTTTTTCTAAAGCCCAAATTTTTGACCTGCGAATCTGAAATAGCTATTGCCGCAAATATATTTAAATGTGTAATGTTATATATTTTAGTCATAGATAGGATATTGTTGGAATTGAAACGGTACCGTGTGTGTAAATTTCTTCTTCATTTAAAAAAGAGTGGAATAAAAGTTTTAGCGTACCTGTTATAAAGACAGGCAGGGGTTTTGATGATACGAAGTAATTCATAATAAACTATTGCTTTCAAAATAAATATAAATTGACAGTTTCGGCCTTTAAATAGAATCACACTTTAACTACTGGTTAACATATTTAATTAAGTTTCTTGGAATAATCGACGGAATGAAATCAAGTGGACGAAATATTTCTCCTACTGCTCCCAAAGACAACACGTGCACTACAGAAATTAAAAAATGCACTACATCATTCGCTTTATTGTAGGTCCAAATGTAATGTAATCTTTAAGTTTTTCATTCATTTCCCAAACTACCAAAATATGTGATTTTTCGTACATGTAACGTAGAAATGATTTAAATACATGAAATCAACATAAGGAGAGCAGAACTAGAGTTTACTTTTGTTTGTACATAATCAGCGTGTCTTTTTAGTATTTTTTAGAATATATTTGGTTAATATGCCCAAGCCCACAAGAGGGTGTTATCGCCCACGTTAAGAACCTATGATCTAGCGGAACTGAGACAACGTACCACAACCGAGGTCCATGGAGATGATTCAGATACCTTAACACGTGTTAAGGCGAAAATGGATAACCGGCTCCATGTATGTCAAGTGAATAGGGGTTCACTCATATAACATCTGTGACTGCCTCTGACAAAACTTTAAATAATCCCATCCAATTCCGTTTCATCTTAAACTGTCCTTGATTTATTATGCATTGAAATTGTATACTTGTTTTCCTACCTGTATACTGAAATTTATATAATTCACCTTCTTCAATTTTTTTATTTATTTACTGCAAATTTATATAATGTAAGATTTTTCAGCTAATTTTATTCCACTGAATAATTCATAACTGGTTAAGCATATAGAAGAAAAATTAAAAAGCATGAAACAATTTTGACATTTTAAGACTACACAATACTCTATAAATCTCAGTTATACAGCGTTTTTTTTTTTTTTTTTTTTTTTTTTTTTGCATTATTTGTGGCTCATATCAATGTTAGTTTTTCAGACGTTTGAAATTTTCTGAGCTTAGGGTTTGGTTTCGGTTTCATTTTAAATCTTTTTCCACTTTAAAATTTCATTAATTTAAAATATTTTTGAGTACAATCACCTCTCTTTCAGTGTGAAATGGTTATTATTTTCAATTTTCTTTCCTAAAATCATTTCTGTTTGATTATGTTTTGAGTTTTTTTAGTTCTCATAGTCACTTAATTCAGATTGACTTCAAGACCAAACTCTAGTACTATATTATAGTATTTTAAAGTCGTGCAACAAGTACTCAAACTTGCTAAAGTACCCCAATTTAAAATTGAAAAATTATATTTTATGTACAAATCTGGCGAAATTTAGCTTAAGTTAGTAGCATTTTATTATTGTATACTTAACTGCTATAAGTTTCAATTTTTTTGAAAATATTAAGTAAAGATTAAGCTGAATCGTCGCAACAAATGATATCATTATCATGCACAAATATTTTTTGAATTTAAGAAAAAAAGAAATTTTTCAATCATATTTAATTAAAATAGTGCTTAAATGAAGGAAATAATTTGGGAAATAACATATTAAAATGTAAGAGTTTATGAGCATTATTACTTTTTGTTTTATGCCTTTACAACTTTAAATGCGTTTTCTCTAAGGCTTTTTTTCTGCACAAGATAGTCTTGAAACTTTTTTGTGTAGACTTCCAATAATATGTACTCTAAAAGTAAATATGGATATATATATATATACATATGCATATACATATACATATATATGTATATGTAATGATCCCCATTAATTATTCTTAATAACTTTTAATTACCTTTGGTCCATCCCTTTAGGACCAACGTTTTAGTACTAAGTTAATCCGCCGCCTAACGAGAGTATTTTAAACTACATCCATCCACCCACACAGATCACGTGATTTAAGCTGCCTATATATACCGAGACTCCTGGAGACCGCGCTCTTTTTCGCTTCTGCTTTGTGTTTCAACATGTAGTCGGCTGCATTGTGTTTGTGTGTGCTTAGATTGTGCTGTCCCTGTATTGTCTTACGTGTTCAAGATGTATAATAAACAGATTCAATTAATCTCAAGACTACTTCTTCAGCATCAGTTTAAAGAATCCATTCCAACGAACAGCGTCTTATTATATATATATATATATATATATATATGTAATAAGACGATGTAGTAATGATGGATTTTTTCAATGGAGCTTGCAATGGCATTCTTGTGGTTAATTAAACTTTTTATTATTCATCTTGAAAACATTTGAGCAAGACAAGGACGACACATAGATGTACGTAATCACAAATAGACACACACAATACAAAAACACTAGATGCGGCAGACTACATGATGACAAGAAGAGAAGAAGCGAAAGAGCGCGCGTAACCGTGTGTTCAGAGCTTTTACAGTGGCGGTGAAGGTCGTACGACTCTTTTATAACAGGAGTCGTGATTGGCTGCAAATGAGCGGGAGCAATTAGATTAAGATTAAGATTACGCGGTCGTACAATTAGATTAAGATTATAACAGTCAGAGGCGAAAGAACTAGAAAATAATTTCACGGGGTACAGTTAAGGAGAATTAGAAGAAGTCATTACATTTTTCCCCCCTCCGTAAGACGCGTGTATGCGCCAGGGCCCTTGACACACACAAGTACCTTACAGAGATATTAAATTTTAAATTAAATATTATTATTAAAAATTTTCCTTCACACCAACCAGCAGACATAAAAACTCCAACACAGAAATAAAATATGATAACAAATATACACTAATATAACTGTAAAATATGGGTACCCATAAATAACCTTCAAAGTGTATTAAATTCAAAAATGTAATAAAATTCAAAATGTAGCAAAGTTCAAAATGCATGGAAGTTCAAATTGTATCAAAGTTCAAAATGTTCACTTTTTCTTGAGTGGTTGAAATAATACTGGTTACCACTATAAACGTTGCATCATAAAAGTACACTATATCAAAAATAAAAACAAACACTTGAAATGGAATGTAAACAAAGATAAGATTCAAAAACATAATTGTAGTATAAAATACCATCAAGGACAAACATCAAAGGAACATCTAAGTTTGTTTCAAAATAAAATAATACACTTTGTCTAAAGTAAACTTAATAATCTCAGTATATTAGACTATTAAGGAAGGGGAATTTAATTCAAACTCTTCCCTGTTTCCATCCAAGAGTACTCACTTCTCCAAAACTGAAACAGAATACTGAGATGTAAACAGGAAAAAATTTGAACTGGATTGGAAGGTGGACCCATGTTTCGCACATTTATAAGATCTGTATTCATTTTTCATTGTGATATTTCACAACATTTTTTTTAAAAAAAAGAAAAATTATCCTAAGAGTGGAAAGAAGGGGGTCCACCTTAAGAGGGGTAAAAGGACAATGGTCTGGTTTTGTGTAGCTGTGTGTGAATTTTTTGGTTATTAAAATGATTATCTTTCGTGACTTAATTTTGACACGTGAACAATTTCAGTAGGTTTTTTGGTTAAAGCATTAGGTTTGGTTATTTCATAATTTACATCTGACAATTTTTGTACTATTTCATAGAAGCCGGAAAAAACTGGGGATAATTTTCTACGATTTGGATAATTAAATTCTTCATACATTACAATGTCACCAGGTTCAAAGGGAGAATCAATGAAACGAGCATCATATTTAATTTTGTTTTTCTCATGATATTTAATAGTGTTTTCTTTTGTTAATTTTCTGGCTTCTTCAACAGGAGGGTAAAATTGATTTTGAGCTAATGGAGGTGTATATGGTAAACTGCCAAAGAACAAATATGCAGGAGGGAATTTTGTGACTGAGTGAGGTGTTAAATTATATTCATTAATTACTTGTTCTAAAAGTTTAGTCCATGGAATTTTGGTAGGAGAAGAATTTACTTTACATCTTAATTTAGTTATAATAGACTGATTAACACGTTCACATTTTCCATTTGTCTGAGGATGATGAGAAGTAGTTAATAAATGTTTCACACTATAATTTCTTAAAAAGCGTTTAAATCTAGATGAGGTAAAAGCACCATTTCTTTCAGTTAACAATTTACTGGGTATTTGAATTTGGAAAAGATGTTTCAAACAATTTGCATAGGTTTCTGTTGTTTCACTTTTGGAAGGAAAAGCCCAAACATAGCGAGTTGCATGATCTATTATTAAGTGGAGAAATTTTTTAGTAGAATTATAATAATTAAATCCACCAACAGTATCAACAGAGATACACTCAAAAGGTTGATCTGTGGGAGGTACAGCCTGTAAAAGGCCAAATCTTTTTTGCCTTTTCTTCTTATTTAATTGACATACATCACAATGTTTAACAAATTTTGAAATATCTAAGTTAATATGAGGCCAGTAGTATTGAGGAGTAATTAAATTTATCATTTTTTGAGTACCTGGGTGTCCAAATTGTTCATGAGCATTTTGCAAAATTTTTCTTCTTAATGAAAAAGGTACAACAATTTTAAACAGATTTTCTTTTTAAGGACAATGACATCATCAACTTTCTTATATTTAGGACCATTTACATTGTCTAAATTTTGATATGTTTTTATCTCATCTAATTCAAGTAAATGTACAGAGTGCTGGATATATTGAGCAATAGGATGTCTCGACAACATGTCAGCTTCAACATTATTAGTCCCTTTTAAATAGTTTACTTCATAATCAAACATGCTTAATTTTAAAGACCAACGAAATAACCTACCCCTTAAATTTTTCACATTTTTAAGCCAAACAAGAGCAGCATGATCAGTGTGGATTATGAATTTTTTACCATGTAAATAATAATAAAACTTATCAAGAGCATCTACTATGGCCAAACATTCCAATTCTGTGATACAATAATTTTTTTCATAGTCACGTAAAGTTCTAGAATGATAAGATATTGGGTGAAGAGTACCAGAATTATATATATCTGGCTGTTTTAAAACTGCACCAATTGCACTTTTAGAAGCATCACACAGAACACATGAAGAGGTAATTTAGGATCATATAATTGTAATACAGGTTTAGTTGCTAATTTATTTTTTAACAATTCAAAGGCTGTTTGACATTCAGCAGTCCAATTTCATTGTTTATCTTTCTTTAAGAGTTGATTTAAAGGTTCTCTAATTTTAGCATATGAATCAATGAATTTGTTATAAACATTTACAGAACCAAGAAAACTTTGAAGTTGTTTAACATTTTTAGGGGGCTGTAATTTTTTAATAGTTTCAATATTTTGATTATCTTGTGTAATGCAACCTTCTTTAATTTCATAGCCTAAAAAATTTATTTTATTTTTTGCAAAAACACATTTTGAGAATTTTAGTTTAATATTTTCCTCCTCACAAATTTTGAATACTTTTCTAAAATGAGCATAGTGCTCCTCTAAAGAATTTGAAAAAATAACTATATCTTCAAAATAGTGACAAGCAAAATTTGAACATTTATGTTTAGTTAGAATTTTACGAATAATGCGATTAAAAATTGCAGGGGCATTTCGAAAACCAAAAGGGAGAACTTGAAATTCATATAAACCTTCAGTTGTAATAAAAGCTAATTTTTCTTTATCTTTATCGTGAAGAGGAATGTGCCAGTAACCACTTGCAAGATCAAGAGTAGAAAAATTTTTAGCATTATTTAATTTATCTAGCAGGGAGTCTATTCGAGGTAAGGGTTCTGCATCTGTTTTACAAATTGCATTCAGTTTTCTGTAGTCAATGCATAGTCTTGTTTTTTGTTTTTTATCTCTTTTATAAGCCAAAGTAACAGGGGAAGAATAACAACTAGTTGATTCCTTAATTAAACCTGCAGCTAGTAAATTTTGAATTTGTTTATTAATCTTAGCTTCTGAAGTAGCTGATGTTCTGTATGCTCTCTGAGAAATTGGGAGATCTGATGTTAAATTAATTCTAGGGGGTTCCATTCTTATTTTACCTACATCATATTTATTTTTTGAAAAAACATGGGAGTATTCTGAAATAAGTTGCCCCAAGTTAGGAGATAGTTCTTTAACAATCAGAGGTGAAAAAATTTCCTCTGAGGTATTGACTAAATCTTCCTGATTAGGTTTAGGTTTGCTTACATTTTCCTGTATGTGTAAAGACATTTGTTTGTTGATTTTGCTAGAGTTATTTACAATAATTTGTCCATTTTGTAACAATTGGTTATGTTCACAAACAATCATAAATTTATATTGGCTACACTCTGGTAGTCCTAGGATAATATAAGGTAAACTACTATTAATAATATACAGATTTATATTTCGTTCAATTTGTCCTATTCTTAGGAAAGTTTTGCATAGTTGATTTAATTGAAAATTGCCATGGGCTTGATTAATATATATAGGCCTAGTTCTTTGTTTTGTTAGTTTAAGTTTATTTACAATATCTGCAGAAATTAAAGATGAGGTGGATCCAGTGTCAATAACAATATTTACATTATTTTTTCCTGTAAAAGGTAAATTGTCCAAGTTAACTAGGCTTGGCAATGGTGAGACGTGTCCGGACACTTTTAATTGTAAATATGCTGGGCCAGGGGCCTCAGTAGAAGGTTGTTGCCTCTGGTTTGGGATTTGTTGATTACTAACAGGGTTCCCCGAGCTCTGAGAAGCAGTGTTAGTAGCCAACGATGAGTCACAATTATATGGGGTTTGTCTTAATTCGGTTTGATTAAATGGACATTGCTGCTTCCAATGGTAAGCATTGAGAATACCTTGTCGAGTATAAAAACTACATGGTGTTGGTGGCATTCCATTTTGAAAATGTGTGTGGTGGTTGGATCTAAATCCTCGATTGACAAAATTGTGAGCCTGATGATTTGGGAGATGTTGGGGACGTATTCTGTTAAAATTTTGAAAATTTGGTCTAAAAGAGTTATTTGGAGGTCTGCAAGCATTTTGTGTTGGTCTATAACTATTTGGTTCTGGTTTAGTTGCTTGTGTTTTCATTAGGCGGGTTTTCATTACCTTGAGCCATTCTGGAGGTAAAGTGGGAGGGTTAATGGTCATTAATTGTTTAATATTGGTGGGCATTCCATCAGTTAGTCCTTCCAAAATGAGTTGGGGAGATAGACCTAATTGTCTACCACAATTTAGTTTCTGGTGAAAATATTCATCTAAATTATTTCTTAGCTGGTGTTGAGAAAAATCTGACAAATTTACTATGTTAGGTTTTAAGAAATTTTCAATAAGGATATTGCACAGATCATCAAAATTAGAAATATTAAGGCAAGAATTAATATAAGGGGTTAGAGCAGAACCTTTAAGGTATTTAGAGATATTAAGCATTTTCCAATCATTGTCTTTATTACTAATTTTGCATGCATTATTAAAATACTCTAACCACGCTTCTATTCTCATTCCATTTTCAGGGTCAAATGCAATTAAAAAGGGTTCACTGGGAATTTTTGATTTGTATTGCTATTTACAGCTAAATTGGGTTGATTATTAGTTTCCATTTTAAAGCCCGATCTCAGAATCATATAAAAATTAAAATTTTAGATAATTCTTAAAAATTTTGAAGTACAAAACAAAAATACCAAAAATATAAAATTAAAAATCAACACAAATCAAAAATTTGCAGTTACTAATAATCAATGTTCAAAATCAAGTATGAAAAAATTTCAACACAAATCAAAATTTTGCAATTACTAATATTAGTCATAATCAATATTCAAATATCAAACATGAAAAAAAAAAACTTAAATTTCTTACTTAAATAAATATTGTTTTATCAAACTTAAAACAAGCATTGCAATGCTATTAAAAATATGCCAAATAAATAATACTTAAAATAAATTTAAAGTGAAATAAAACAACAGAAAATATGCATTATTAATTATCTTAAAATTTGAAAAAGAAACAGATCGATGATGGCCATTTTTTGTACACAAAATTTGAGATTTTTGCGCTGTGAAGAATTTGACGAATGGAACACTTTTTCACGAAGCTGAAACACAGAAGTAACGGGAATTTCCCCGTACTTGTTATCAGGCGAAAAGGGGAATACCCTTTGGAGGACTCGATTCGTTCACATTTCTTTTGTAGAATTTTCACGATGGATTTTTACGATATTTCCCGCGTTCCCAGCAGGTTATTTGATCCTACCGACTATTGTAATAAGACGATGTAGTAATGATGGATTTTTTGAATGGAGCTTGCAATGGCATTCTTGTGGTTAATTAAACTTTTTATTATTCATCTTGAAAACATTTGAGCAAGACAAGGACGACACATAGATGTACGTAATCACAAATAGACACACACAATACACAAACACTAGATGCGGCAGACTACATGATGACAAGAAGAGAAGAAGCGCGCGTAACCGTGTGTTCAGAGCTTTTATAGTGGCGGTGAAGGTCGTACGACTCTTTTATAACAGGAGTCGTGATTGGCTGCAAATGAGCGGGAGCAATTAGATTAAGATTAAGATTACGCGGTCGTACAATTAGATTAAGATTATAACAGTCAGAGGCGAAAGAACTAGAAAATAATTTCACGGGGTACAGTTAAGGAGAATTAGAAGAAGTCATTACATATATATATATATGTAAGGATAATTAAATTATATTAAAATTAAAACCCAGGCCGAGCTTAAATTTTATTTTCCCGTTACATCTTCAAATATTAAATTTATTACCCAGTTTGGGAATGAAGAACACATAGCCTTAACAACAGTTTACCACTC
>BMAO01001537.1:0-14002 GCA_019973975.1 Trichonephila clavata | reverse complement strand
GTATTGAACTTTGGTCCAATATTGCAATCCCTACTCGCAGCTAGTCAATGAAAAAACATAAAAAAAGAATCATTCTAAAAACATAAAAACACTTTAATTATCTACGCGTTACTTGGAAATAACCGGAAAAAAATAATAATAACTGTTTACCATATATAGTGGTAAAATGCACAAATGAATATAAATGTTATCTAAAACATAGTACAATTAAAATTCATAAACTAAATTCTATAGAAACCCGAAATCTAAATCAACTTCGGGCACGCAAATAAACTTTCGGTTTAAAAGTATGCGTCAAAATTTTTTCAAATCGAAATTCTCAAGCTTTTTCTAGAGACGAAACAAAGAGAAGAATAGAAGAATATACATTTTAAGAATATTGAGAATAAAACTCAATTATTAATAAATCAACTGTTCAACGTAGTCAGATACCTTAAATTATTTAAACAAGACATTCATTATTTTAACAACAAATCTTGTTCCGTTCTTAGCATTTGTTTCTTCAATCTCTGCATACCAGTGCAAAATAGTTGAAAGTAGAGCTAAAAAAGTCCAAACTAATCATTTCCCTTTCTGGAAAGGATGATTCATCTCAAAAATACAAAAAAAAGCATGAATGTCTATTCTTGACAGTAAGTCTCGACGTCAATCCAATAAAGATTAATCTGAATTTCATAAAATAAAATAATAAAAATTATAGAGCTTTTTGACGACGTCTAGACAAGTTTTGTCATTCTTTTAATTGTAAGAAGATTTGTAGCATTAACTATATCTAGATATATATTTTGTTCATGTCGTTCCTTTCAAAACACAAATTTGAACGTAAACGGTTTTTTTCTCTTTACCCAATATTTTTCTTGGTCAATATTCGTTTTTTGTCTATCACATACTTCTGCATTTGGAACCTAAAAAAAACTGTTTAAAAAAGTTCTTTAAAAAAAAACTTATCTTCTTAAAAAAGATTAGAAGATAGAGTGTTTGACGGAGATTATTGTTTCCGGAGGGTGAGAAACTGGTCTTCAGTTCTAAGCCCTTCAAGATGAGCTCAGTTTCCTTAATCATTCCACCAGTAGCCCTTGTACAGTCATAGTATACGATGTCAATAATCAATCAATCCATTGACTAATTAAAAAGTGAACCCTAGCGATGCATTGTCTGATATTATGGAAAAGAAAAGTATTTTTTAAATATATTGTTTACCTGCCAATGTTTTTTAATTACATGTATTCTCTTCCATGAAAATTAATCTGGAACTAGTTTCTAAGCCATATATGAATTCATAAACGTATATTCATTATTCGTAAATGCAATATCATATAGAGGGTTTCAGTATAAATTCTTGTATTTGTAGTTAAGAAATTTAGTTTTCCGTCATTTTAAAATTCAATGTATTTAAGTACATAATTTAAATTTTTATATTTCCTCATCGAAGAATAAGATACAAACATTAATAATATAGTTTGTATGCAATTTTAGGAGAGGGGATTTAGAACTCGACTTACTTTCATTTGAGCTTTTTCTCAACTTAAAAATTTCTTAGTCCCGATTTTGTATTAAACTCTTTCGTTAAATGCTTAAAAATGTAGGATCAATTTGTACTGATGTCATAAAAATAATCTTGTTTCAACAAAAAAGTTAACAATTTATCAAGGCAGTATATAAACGTTTGTTAATTATAAAAAAAGAAAGAACTCTCCCAACTGCCTAAAACCATATTCAAGTTCTATAGTGAACAAAGAGGGTGAAGAAAAGGAATCCATTTTGTTTTTTAAGTATAAATTAAATTCTTCTCTTAAGTTATATTATTCCTCTAATTGAATCATCCATTAAATTAGTGCTTAGTTATAATTTGTTTTAAACGCCTTCATATATTTTATTTACATTTATGCTCATTCTAAATTACTATTCTGTGTTATAAGTAATTCGGGAGAAGATGCCAGTTTGTTAATAGTACTTCTATGCGTCTAGATGGCAATTTGAGCCACTTGTATGAAGAGTCTGGTCCGACATTGAGTGTGGCTTGTGAATGTATCTGAATTAATCGTCTTTAATCGGCCTTATTTTTCGATCTTTTGAACAATTAAAGTGGTGAGTAAAAATTTTATAATATTCCGTTCCTCATATTTAAAATCCATAAAAGTACTTGTTATTTTAAATAAGATATTAGCAATATAAGTGAGTTACGCATACTGTTACACATACGATGCATGTAGAGGCGGCCATAACACTGCAGCAAATAAAGAAATAAGCGCATGTGGCATTTCTCCTCTATAATTGGGGGGAAACGCCACATAATTCAGAAATAAATTAAATGAACTTTAATTTTTTTTTAAAATTTTGTAACACTGCATACTAGTGTATAAGATATAAATGATTAGTGGTAAGAATTAATGATAAGTGGTCTATCACCAATAATTTCTTCCACCAGCACAGAACACGAGAGCACAGCCTTATTCCTCTCTCAGAAAACGCAAACCAACCGGGCGTAAAAAAAGAAACATCTGAAGTTAACTGAATTAGAGAGGAGAACAACTATGCGTGAAAAGGTCTGAAGAAAGCTAGAAAAGGCAGGTAAGTTCAAAACAAATAACAAGAAACCTTCGAAGAAACAGAAGAAAAAGAGACGAGTCAGTTTGTCCATCCTCAAGTGAAGAAATTCCTCTAAATACTTCTGGTGACAGTTTTAATAAGGATAATAATGACGATTTTTGTGCTGTATATAAAGGGTACTTTTATGCTAAAAAAGGTCCCAAGTGTGACTGGATTCAGTACATCGAATGCAACAAATGGTTGCACGAAAATTGCCATGATAATCATTTGCACTGAGTGAAATGTTGTGTAGTCTATCACATTCGAACCAGTAATATTATTATTTTTAGCAAGCTAATTATGAAAGAATATTTTTTGTTTTTCTATAGTTATTGTTACTTTTTATTTAATTTTGTAATGTTTGCTTTATTTTTTTATTTACTGAGGTGTTGTTGCATCTTTCTCTATGACTGATAGCATCCTTCTCCATATATGGGGGAAGATGCCACAATTATATAAATGAATTTCTTTACTATTAAATTTCTTACTTAAATTTTCATACTAAGAAGAGAATTAACTTGTATACATAACCAATTAAATATTGAAAAATAAAGTGTATTTTTTCATGGTCTTGTCATTTCAATTTTCAATGTATTAATCGAAAAATCCTTAAATGTGGCGTCTTTCCTCGAATTACCTTATGTAATATATACAATGAATTTTCATTAAAGCGATGCATTACACTTAAGATGTTGAAAGGCACAAATCTTATGATTAAAATATAATTATTAATGGATAACTTTTATTTAAGCACAATGAAAGCTTACTTAAAGGGTTTATTTAAATACGCATGAATACAAACATTGCTAAATAAATATAAATGAATGTTCAAAATGTAACAATCTTTCTGTTCACACGATCTTCATTAACATGATACGTTTTATGGTATTAGAGCTATCTGGGTTCAAATATTAATCGATGCGATGCGTTTTGTAAAAAAACGCTTACGCATTAAACGCTTGGAATATTCCACAGGAAAACTTCCTCCATAATCTAATAAACTTATCGATAATTACAATTGTGAACATTTTATGTGGTATAGTAAAAATCTGAAATCAATAAATGGCATTGACAAAGGGTACATTTTCATTACTTTCCGTGCTTCATTTACGCGCATTTGCATCGAATTGATCGTACTCATATATTATGAAATTACTGTACAAAATATATTTCAGATTAGAATATAATTAAACTAATCAAATGTTGTACTGCATCCATTAACAACCAGTTTTTACCGGCATAAGAATGACCCCTGATTTCAGGGTTGAATGGCGCTGCTTCGAATTTTCATTCACGTCAACCATCGAATTTCTACACAAAAATAAGCAAGAGGATATAACCATTGATGTTTTATTTAAATCTCTCCTGTGTGTGTATATCTATAATTTATATAATTTTTTTAAAAATTCGCAGCTGAATATTCTGTTGAGTGAACAAAGGAAGTAGATTTTAATGGCGCAAGACTTTTTTTCTATCGAAACTACACATGAAGAAATTTCTTTTCGAAGGCTGTCAATAAAACATCTCAAAAACTATGGTGTGACAAATAAAATTGGAATCCAGCATTGCACAGAGTCAAAGGTCATGTAAAATATTTGATTATCAAATGAAAACATTCAGCATTATTTGATTATGCTCTGCCACAAGAGAAATTACTATATGTTAGTTTTCTTCGTATACAGTGCTTCCTACTCTGAACATTTTTATCTGTGTTTGAAAACGTTACCTTATTCATCCAGAAGATGTCAATTGTTGCTTTACAATTTCCCTCCTTTATTATATTCAAAATTAGCTGTCGACATGTTAGATTTCCACTTCTGTTTACTGACATCTCAGCGCGGAAGGTCCAATCGTACCATTCGCACGACCTTTAACTTTGACCTGCACAGTGTTGACAACCTCTTAAAACGCTGTCGCGGCCAACCAAAAAAGATAACATTAAACAAGACTCATTTCCGTAGAAATTGAACGAGTTCAATATTCAACTATTCACAAACACCTTGCAGCAAGGGAAAAAACTTTCCTTTTGTAGATTGGCAATGGTTTGAATTAACTTTCGAATTTTTTTGAGCGACATTTCTCGAGAGAAAATTGATTATAAAAAAGAACAAAGTGAGAGACAGAATATTTTCTTGTTTTATTTTTCTTTCATTTTTGTTTTATATTGATCGAACCTCAAAAGAGTTGAATGAGCTTGATATTAATTTTTTTTTCCTTCGATGGGACAATGAGCCTACGGAAAGAGCTGAGATTTGGAAGGTCGGTGATTGACATGGTGGAACTAATCTGAATGGGATACAGTGTTCTAAAAGCATTTAAGCGACTCCTCTCTTGACAAGAATATCCGATTTAATTGATTTTAGGGTGGGCTGACTTGTCCAATTGCTTTTTAAAATCGATGGCTGATTGCGAAGAGGATTCACTAAATCGAAATTTTGTTATGTTCTGAAATGATTCAATATGAATGATTTGTATCTATAGTTGTATTTGATTTGATTTCTAAGCCAGTGGAGAGATAGTAAACAATTCATTATGAGTGATTATGGTTTTATATGGAAAGCAAGGGTTTTAAAACAAGTTTAGGCATCCGACTAGATTCGTAGACCAATTTTTCAAAGATAGAATTTTAGAAGAATTTTATTGTTTTAAAGAACATAAATAGGTTTTAAGAGTCCCAATTATTAAATAAATAACATGTATCACCCCTTGTTTTTGAAAAAAAAAATTATCTTTTAAAATTTTGGTGATATTTTCAGTGTTAAAAAAACAGCATAAATAAAAATGCGTTGGATGTAATGTAATTTTAATTTCATTGATATATTTCTTGATCCATCTGAAGTGTCACAAGTTGCAGAGTAAAAAATATTTTAAGAGTTAAATGTTTTATTATCATTTAGATTTGACGTTAATTCATCCAAATTACTTTTTGTTCCATGCTAAAAGTCGCTGTAAATGTGATGAAATCGAATTATCTTAAAACCTGCTGTTTTTGTTACGCTCTAAAGGCCTCGTACCGTAAGTGTTACAAATTTCATTGAATGTTTTTGGTTGTTTGGGTAATATCCCTTTTTTTGTGTACGATTTATCTCGTGAAAATTTCATTCTTCCAAAAACACATTTAAAAGTAAAATTGAGAAAAACGACGTAAAATTATCCAATTTCATATATTATCCCTTCTTCTTCCTCAATATCTATATTTTTAATGGCCTTGACATCTAAAAAAACACCTTTTCAATCCAGTCGGGTACCTTAAAATGATAACTTTTTGGCAGCGAAATATCGATATCATGAAATATGGCATTCACAGAAGCAGAGGTTTCCGTGTGGTTTTCGATCTGATATAGAAGGCGAACTGGTACTAAGAGAACAGAATTCTGAGTAAATATATTTAATTAATTTAAGATTTATTCTTTTTCATGAAACAAATGTAATTTTTTTCCCTTATAATCACAATAGAACACAAAACAGCTCCTTTTCTTTTATGTTTTGTGTATGGCATTAATTATTCAAAAATTGATATGTGTTTTCATTTTCTTACAATTACACCTAAATTTATTAAACAGGAATCATATTTCAAAAATTCGACAAACTGTTACTATTTATTTCAAATAGATAAAATAAATTCTTCAATGTATATTGTTTTATGAATACATTAAATTGGAAAAATAATAGATGTTTACGGGATCATTAATGAGTTATTATTAAACTTTATATAAATCCATGAATAAACGCGTTAAAGATAATATTGATTATGAATAAATTTTTAAAGTGAAAAGAAGAAACACAGTAGCCAAATGGATATATATGGAATTTAGAAAGGGTGATCTAGCTCAGTTGCTGCTCTTGTCACAATGCAATGTTTTACTATTATTTAGCAGAGCCCAATAGCCTTTGTCTTTGACCAGTGAACATTAGTAAAACCAAATTGAAAAGAACAAAATCATTTTATTATATTCTATTTTTTGCTATTTACTTAGCATTGCTGTTAGGATTAATTCATCAAGCTTCGCATTAATATAATAAAATTATTTCTTTCAATTGTTATTTAAAATAGATGATCATTTTAAATGTTTTAAAATCTTCAATACTGCTGTTTCCTTCTCAGCTGAATTAAATATTTTGAGACCTTTCTGCAATATATTTTTTTATTTATTTATCTTTTTTTATAGTTCTAGATCATAGGTTCCCAACCTTTTTTGAACTGGCGCCCTCTTTTCTAGTATATATTTCGTTACCGCCCCCTTTTCTAGTGAATATTTCGATACCACCCCTCACACTCTAGAGAAATAAGACATTACATGATGAAAACAAGAATCAAGTTTTAAAAAAAATATCCTATTACTAATAGAATATATTTTTTAATTTAATTTTTCTCTAAGACCCAAATTTTTTACTTGCGAATCTGAAATAGCTATAGGCACAAATATATTTAAATGTGTTTAATGTTATATATTTCAGTCATAGGTAGGATATTATTGGAATTGAAACGCTACTGAATTTCTTCATTTTAAAAAGTGGAAGAAAAGTTTTAGCGTACCTGTTATAAAGACAGGTAGGGGTTTTGATGATACGAAGTAATTCATAATAAACTAATGCTTTCAAAATAAATATAAATGACAGTTTCAGCCTTTAAAGAATCACGTCAATTTCTGATTGACATATTTAATTATGTTACTTGGATAATATACGTAATGAAATGTGCGGTGGATGAAACATTTTTCCTATTCTTCACAGACAAAGGCAACTCGTGCACTACAGAAATTAAAAAGCACTATATCATTCAATTTAATGCTGGTCTGAATGTAATGTAATCTTTAAGTTTTTCATCCACTTCCCGAAATACCAAAATATGTCAATTTTCGTACACATGTGATATAAAAATGATTTAAATATATACAATCAACATAAGTTAACAGTATTAAAGTTTACTTTTGTTAGTAAATCAGCGTATTTTTTTAATCTTTTTTGGTTAATCTGCCCAAACCCCTCCGTGTCATCTCAACGCCTCTAATTTTCTTTGGCTTTTTTACTGCCCCTTGAAAGCCTCCAACGGTTACAAGGGGGCGTTATCGCCCACGTTGAGAAATCTAGGTTCTAGATCTTAAACGCAAAATTTCATTCGTATTTGAAATAAATTGTTTATTATTATTACTGTTGTTGTTTTTTTTGTTAAAAATATATTATATTCCACTTTTAAAAATATAGAATCAATATTTTTGCTGTGGAAGCTTCATCACTCGCATTATTTCTGAATCTTATGGTACCGATTAATTTTATTTTCATTCATTATACCTCTCATTTGCTTGGACGCACTAAGTTATTTTGCTAGTCTTTATTACTCTGTGGAAAAAGGTAAGCTTCTAAAGAGATTTTTCGCTTCCTGCATGAAAGAAAGGAAATTTTAAGAAGCTGAGAAATTATATTGAAAAATAGTAAAGACAACATAATATTTATGGGTTTGCGATAATTATACTCATTGAAATAAACAGTGAACTGACAAAATATATATTTTTCTTTTTTTACTTAATTTCTTATCAATCAAAACTGTTTCATAAAATGTTGATTCAAAAAAGATATAGATAAACGAGTCTTTCAAAACAAAAATATTTCTTCCCACACTTTAATAGATAATTTTGAAGTAAAAAATAACATAATTATATATGGTTCGCATAAGGTTTTATTAAAAAACATACTTTCTGAGAAACACAACGAAGTTTTAAAAATATTTCTTTTTTAATAGAATCCATATTTTTTCGGTTGCTTAGAAATGTGCGTGCTGTTTTCTAAAATTATTGAAACATAACAAGAACCTCAAAAAATATATTTAAAATATTAAAATAACTTTTAAAGTTATACATTCTTTTACAAAAAAAAATTAAGGCATCATGAAGAAAGGGATTATTTTCATTGATAATTAACATTGTAAGGCTTATACACAATTTAGGAAAGGAGTAAAAGTTCAAAACCATAGGACTCATTAATGGCTACCAATTGCTAATTGGATATTAAAATCAGTAATTGCTGACCCTTTGGTAATGATGCATGCTTGTATAATTCGATGTAAGGAGTAACGAAGTTCCTTAATCTCGCGATACATTCTCACACCTGTTTGTCAATTGCTGTTTCAGGTTTGAGGCATTTTGAAGTGTACGAATCTGGCGGCAGGCCATATTTCCAACACACCGCCTTCATTGGGCCCTGTATCAAAACTCTTTTGGGGCCCTTTTTTAAAAAAAGAAATAAGATAACTTAATTCAAAATGTTACACATACTGGGGCCCCTGTAGCTTGGGGGCCCCGTATTATGGATATGGCTGCTCATTCGATTGGCGAAAGATATTCTTATCTTGGAGTCAAAAAAGATTTACAAAATCACCCGGAAGTAATCCAAGTGTATGAAAGCAGTACAGCATAATAACTCGTCCCAGGTGGAAATGTTATTAAAGTTAAGGAAAGAGTGTAAGTGTGCGTAAACATAACAACCTTGCTTAATATTAATTTAATAATTTAAATTCTAATCCTATATATTTTTCTGTCTAGCTTTTACTACAAATAACAACTTTTTTAAACGAGAATCTCATTTAATTTCTCACGTTAAAAGAATTAAACGCTTTTTCTTTTAATTTACTATCTATTCCTAATAGAATTAATACCTAAATTGCTTACTTGGGCATTTCCCAGCGATCAGTTTTCCCCAAAACCCCACCTACATAATTTATCAAAATAACTACTATTTCCCTTTCCATTACATTAACACTTAACTGTTTATAAAATCCCTATTACTTTTCACATCATATTTCCTTATCTGAAAGCATGTGAGGATTTAGTATCTCTTTTCTCGATTTGTACATGTTGAAAAAGCAACAATCTCATAACAGCCACTTTCCCCTATGTATGAAATACAATAATAAATCCGTTTCTTTAATTGACTTATATCTAGTCAAATGAGAACCCACAAAATGAATTTGTTACACAAAAACTCACACACACACATATATATACATAATTTCGCTTTTGATAACCCGAGATTTATTATATGTTAATTTTTCAAAAGAGAAAGTTTTTTAATTAAGTCTTATTGTTAAAGAAGTCAATTTTCCAGTTTGGTTAAGTGCTCTCGTTTCGCTATTGCCCTTGAAATTCATTCAACCAACTGATGATTGTGTATATAATCTATTATTGTAATGGTGTGACGTTAATGCTCTAATGCTTACAACTCTGCAACAAAGATTGAGAGCTCAAGTGTTAGGCCATCGCACAGATCATTTAGCACAGTTCGTCACTTGAAAGTGATTCGATTCACTCGGCTATTAATTGTTTGGGTCAAGCAACACCATGAGAACAGAGCTGTTTTCCCACTTTTCTTCGGTAAAGTTCATGGTGAACGCAGAATTCACTCAAAACATCTTCGCTCTAACAGATAAGAAACCGTTCCAGTGAACGATTCTCAGCTCCACTTAACAAGATGCTTAATTTTCACTGTTCTGTTAGCTTTGGTGGTAACCACTTTTCACCTTCCGCTAGTAAACTTTCACATGAGAATGTTTCTGATTGTCCACGGTTCTGCTTGTTTATTTTGGGTTGTCATTTGCCATCTTTTGTTGTTGTCTTCGTGATTATTGCACTAACTATTCACTAACCATTTCTATTCTGTTCCGCTACACAACTGTTCACAGTCATTGAGTATTGTTCGTGTTTACACTGGTGTCCTCAGCAGTAAATCTGTTTCTAATCATTGTTTATCGAGAAGAAACTTTATTTACTTCCTGTGTTGTCTTTTTATTTCTATTATTTGGATTGTTTTGTTGAAGCATCATGTCTTGTCATGATCCTGTTCGCAAGTAATCGTTCTTTTTTGTGTGTAAATAAAATATATTTTTACTGTGTAAATCGTCTATTTCCCAGAGTTACTAATATTTCATTTTAAGCATTTTTTAACATGCACGTTCCGGTTAAATTTTCTTTAGGCTTACTTTATCATTACTTTGGAAAATAAAAAAAAAAGAAAATCGGGTATACTGTTTAAAAAATTTCAATAAAATATGTTCAACAAGTGTGGTAATAAAATTAAATAATGTAGATATTAATCTCTGTCACTTAAATGGCTGATAGCTGTACCTGATTTATGAATAGATTACTCCTTCATAATTGATATTTTCAAAAATCATTAATATGATTCAAAAATGGTTTTAGAAATAAAAAAGAAACATAAAAATTATTGCTCCCAAATTAAATAAAATCTATAATATTTTTCATTGATTTTATTTTTAATTCAAGAATTCTACAATTGTATTATAATTAATTACAAACGAGATGAATCATTTTTATTTTTTTATTCATAACAATAGGGTGACCACTGTTGCCATGTGGTCCTTTTCACAAACTAGTGGCCGGCGTTGTCTTTTGCCGATCTGGTAACACTAAAGATCTGCTGCTGTGTAGAGGACCTGGTGTGTATTAAATCTGTCGAGGCTCAAATTCTTCAGGTTGTTGCGGGAGTTTTCAGACTTAGGTGTCATCTTTAACATTGACTGTGGTCAGTGGCGTAACAAAAAATATTAGGCCCCCCCCTGCAAAGTCATGTTTTAATTTCAAGCTGGTTCTTACCTTACAAAGGGTACGTATTTAAACGTCAGGTACGTATTAACTTTGGGGCCCCTAGAATCCATCCCACTGACGTTAGTTTCATGTTACGCCACTGACTGTGATTCAAAATTATGAAGTCCGTCCCCAGTAGCCCTTGTATTTCTTCGAAGTGTAATGTTGATAAATAATCAACCAATTCATAATAGATTTAATTTAGACTGAATAATAATAATTGCTCCTACGTTTTCAAACCCTAGTTGATTCTGCATATCAAATTATCATTCGATAACATTTAACTTTTTTGAAAAGATTTAAAATTATTATTCATATTTTATATATCCTACATAATGCTATTCACATTTTTATGTCATTACTCTTTCTTGTTTAAGATAATTATGAAATAGAAATTAAATTAAAAAGTAGAACTACTAAAAACCTGTACATAGCAGCAGGATTATTGTCAGCGACAAATGCAACAATATTATAAATTTAAAAAAAAAACCTGAAAATTAAACCGAAACCCTTTTAGTATACACATATAAACAACAATTATTATCTGTACGTTCTAATAAATTATAATACAGCTTTGTTAAAAAGAGGTTTGTTTAAAATTTTATTAATGTTTATATTCATTACATGCATTAAACTAAATGTACTCAAGAAGAAAGCCATTATTATATAAATCATAAACGTAAACGGTTTGGAGGGAAAATTCTCGATACAGATCTAATTTATACATGCTGTAATCTTGCTTCAACCTTGGAAACACCCACTTATTTTATATTTCCTGCGTTATAAATTGAAAAAAAAACTTATGTACGAAACTTGAATGTCTCTTTCATTCTGACATGTAACCGACAGTTTCTTAATTCTGACTCTTCTAATCTTTAGGTATCCATCTTCTTCATTCCTTTTATATTCAACTATAAATATATGAGTAATGAGAATCCGTAATGGAATGAAAAAACGAATTGCTTCAATGCATTAGATTCAGCTTCCACACTTGATACTTGGTGAATAAGTAAAAAAGACGAATTACCAAAAGAGACTATAAAGAGTAGGAACTTTTTTTTTTGAAATTGGAAATTTTTAAAAAACAAGTAACTTTTTAAATGCCAAGACTGCATGAGGAAATTTGTAATCTATCCTGTATTACCTAATAAAGCAAATGCTATTTAGAAGAAATCGCACTCCGTCCTACTCACATCCAAGTGATAAAAATTTCGGAAAAAGCAGATCCACTAACTCAGCGATACTCAACCTGCGGCCTACTGAGCCTTTTTAAGTGGCCCAGTGATGGCCCATTGCTCTGAGAAATCCACTTATTTAAGAACATTGTATTAAACATTTGGGGGGAATTCTTCGTTAAGAAATCAAATATATCAATTTTGCTTTTTGCTGTAGGTGTCGTATGGGTATGAATTGATATTCTTTTTCTTTTTTGGAACGCTTACGGTTAGTAATAACAGACAGCAGTGGAGCAGCGACAATTTTATGGGTGGAACTAATTTTTAACTATCTTTCATACCTTGCAAGCGAAAAATATTCGAAGAAAATATATCGCTTCAAGACGATTGGGAGGTTAACTATTTTGTAGCGAAAAATGAACATGGATCATTAATTCTTTGATTTGCGGCCCAGCAGAAAAAAAGGTTGAGTAAAATGTAGTGAAATTTAAAATGGATATGTATGCATTAATTGCTAAAATTTTTGTTGTTTTGGTTTGCTGAAGAACAATCACATTACTTTTGTCACTTAAAAATCAATCTAAAAAATTCGAGAAAAGAAAGGATTTTTCACTTTAAAATTGCAATTTATTAAAAGGAACACAATTTAAGGTTATTGCAGCCGTGTGGTCTAAGGGTGTGGATTCCTTGTTTCTTTTATGATAAACAATAAATTAAAATTTCAACCCATTAAAATGTTAAACAAAAATCTTAAATTTTAAATAAATGATGCCATGGAGTTTTAGGATTTCGTTCTTAAGATATATAAAAAAAACTTTTAAAATTTATGTCAAATTTTGATTATACTAAATTATATAAAGAATATATTATAACATAAACTCATTTCTGTTTGAGCCAGTCGGTGTTCTCTGTGTAAAATATGCTCCCTTTATTTATCTCCTCTTCTTCCGTATTTCATTGTCTTCTATAATACCAAATGGATTAACTATATATATTAAAATGAAAAGAGAGTATTTACTTAGAATTTCTAAATTTAAGGTATCCAACTACTTGCGGGGGATAACTTTATTTTATAAAAAAAATGGAGATACATGGGGGGTTATTTTTTTTTGCGGTTTTTAGATTTGTTTAGTACATTTTAAGAAAAATGTGCTAAAATTAAGAACAGAAAAAGAAATTATTACTACTAAAAGGGGGAAAATTGGTCAAAACTTACAAAAAATAACAAGAGCGGGGATCATTCTGTACCAAAAGTATATGACTAAATTTTCAATTCGGATGTGTTACTATGTTATTCATTTTTGAAATGACGTTCAGGATAAGAGTATTTTAATTTTTACAAAAAACTAGAGCCCTTTAACTTAGTTATTATACGAAATTTCTTTAAAAAAACAGCGATTAAATTAACATAAGGGACTGTAAATTTTGTAATAAAACATTGATTCATAAATCTGAAGATTAAAACACTTCTACTATTATACAAAACATACACAAAAATTTCAGTTAATTACTTTCAAAAATTTTTGAGCAATTAAGTTTGAGCATTTTTAAGAAAACACATTTCGAGTAAAACGCGTTTTAAAGTATGACATACTTGCTTAAAGTAATGGCATCTGCGTTTACTAAAACACTTGTAGTTTT
>BMAO01001536.1:13029-57050 GCA_019973975.1 Trichonephila clavata | reverse complement strand
GACTGCATAGTACGATAATATTTAACTTATTTAAATATCTTTAGTGCATTTTTAAATTTGCTTCACCTCTAGAATTAATGCAGACTCATTGTATTTAAAACTACAGCCTTGCAGTTACATTAGTAGTCAATTTTAAGACTCAAAATCATAGTAAAGTTTGCTTACGTAAAATCATAGTAAAGATACGTTTATCTTATCTTATTTTTAAATTAATATATTTCAAAGTCTATGAAAACATGGATAATATATTTTTCACAAATTTCCCTTCCTTTTTCCTTTGTCATGTCTTGGTTTTCTGGTCAAAAATTAATTACTTGCTTTCCTTGTCGAATTTCATAAACAAGTTAAAACATACAGAAGTCCAAAGTTTGTAAAGACTAACATTCTAATGTCTCTGTATGAGGTGGTTGACTAAATCCTTTTTTTTTGGTACCTTATATTTTAAATCTTTTAAATACTTGAACCACACACACACACACACACACACAATATTTTATAAAGAAGTAAGGAAAAATTATAGACCGCGAAATAATTTCAATGAATTCATTAGTAATAGTATTTATATACTTATTATAAGGAATTTGCACTCTCGATATAATACATTATTCTAAAAGTTACTCAAGTGCTTACCATACCAGCTGTCGTAATTAATTTAAAATAAAATACAGATTAGAAATTGAGATTAAGGAAATTTTTATTAGCTATCGCATTGCTGTGGATGTTCTACTTGGCACATACTGGCTTACTTTTTTCTTACCGAATGTGTTGTGTGTGGTTGTGTGTTGTGTGTGTGTGTGTGTGTGTGTGTGGTGTGTGTGTGTGTGTGTGTGTGTGTGTGTGTGTGTGTGTGTGTGTGTGGTGTGTGTGTGTGTGTGTGTGTGTGTGTGTGTGTGTGTGTGTGTGTGTGTGTGTGTGTGTGTGTGTGTGTGTGTGTGATTAAGCTCGCTTTGAGAAATCTTGTGCTGTTCTTTTTCCATGGCTACTTCTAACTCATTGACAGATAAAACATTTCAGTATTACAATCTTTTGTGGGACGTAATATACCCAATTTCAATGGAATTCAAGTCTAGCTTTCCCTTCGCCATAGTCAATGTTAATTATTTTTCTTTTTTGATCTATTTCTGATTGAATTCAGATCTATGGCAAGAAGCATTTTGCTGCTGAAGTATCGTATTAGCATCTTCCTACTTTTATAAATGCCTAAATGGTAGCAAATGATCATCTAGTATAACTTAAAATTGTTAAAAGTCCATGCGTCTTGAAATTTGATGCGCTTAACACAATGCATGATCCCTAAATATTCTCTAAACTACACTGCTGACCACAGTAATTGCAACACCCTAAAGGAAGCAAAAGGAAGCATGCAAATAACAATTAATTTACAAAATGCATTAGCGTAGGTGAGATATGCAAATGATTAGAATTTCAGCGCAGACACACATCACGCACGCCTGTTGCGCCACCTCAAAGCGCTATTTAAGGCTTGTAGATTTCGACGATTTCAAGTTCGGCAATTGTGTTTTTCTAGTTTTTCTAGGAAACAGCGATTAGCTTTTGATGAAGTATCCGAGTTCGACAGAGGAATGATAGTGGCCTACCAATATTTTAGATTATCTTTCAGGGAAATCAGTAGTCGTGTTGGAAAAAACCAAACAACTGTAATGCGGATATGTGACCGTTGGATACAGGAGGGTACGACAGACCGACGTGGTCGATCGCATCCACCTCAGTGCACCACTTCACGAGAGGACAGGCAAATTGTGTGCATGGCAGTGACGGATCACTCAGTCACATCACGAACCGTAGTACAGCACATTGAGTCTGTAACGCCTCATTCAGGGTCTGCGCGTACCATTCGACGCCGTTTACATCAGAGTGGTCTGTCCGCAAGACGTCCATTGCTTGATCTACCCTTGATGCAGAACCACAGACGTCTCCGCCGCCAATGGTGCGATGGAAGAAGGATGTGGGTGGCAGAATGGAATGAAGTTGTCTTTACTGACGAGTCACGCATCTGTCTGCAACACCACGATGGTCGGATTCGAGTCTGGAGACACCGTGCGGAGAGGATGCTGAACACCTACGTTATGCACCGCCACACTGGTCCTGCACAAGGTATTATGGTATGGGGTGGTAATTGATATCCCTCTCACATTCCTCTAGTACGTATTGCCGGTACTTTAAACAGCCAGCGCTACATCTCCGAGGTGTTGGAGCCAGTTGTCCTTCCTTTCCTTCAGGCTTGGCCACAGCCATATTTCTACAGAATAATGCACGACCACACGTGGCACGCATTGTCCAAAGGTTCTTCGTCAATCACCAGATTGAATTGCTTCCCTGGCCGGTTCTCTCTCAGGATCTTTCGCCGATAGAAAACATGTGGTCCATGGTTGCTCAATGATTGACCCAGATTACACCCCCAGCTGCCACACTAGATCAACTTTGGCAACGTGTGGAAGCTGCTTGGTCTGATGTACCCAAGAACACATTCAAAGTTTCTTTGAATCAACGCCGAGGCGTGTGGTAGCGGTGTTCTCCAACAATGGCGACTACTCTGGCTACTGATTCTGGCAAAAACTACACTTCACCGAAGTCTATAAATTTAATCATTTGATACTTGGTCAACATGTTATCCATAAAATAAATTTTGTTGTACTATCTCTTGTCTTTCTTGGTGTTGCATTTACGGTGGCCAGCAGTGTATTACTAATTTTCCTCTCATATGTTGAATGAAGCATTATGTCATTTTTTCCAATAATTGTTTATAGCCATCAAAAATCCCCCCCCCCATAATCTTTTCACCAATAAATATTATTTTTCCCACTCTTCATTTTCCACAACATGGCATTTTTAGACAATTTCAGTCTTTGTCTCGACAATGTTTCAACAGCGTTGATTTCTTTATTTGTTCTGTTTCGTTTTAATTTTCATATATTATGTGTTAGTATGAATAAATATTAGAATTATGCATTATAAGTATTAGAAAGCTAGTATTTGAATACATTTTTCTTACTGTAACATTTAAAATTGTTCATTTTGCTGAAATTTATTGAAAATTTCATATGTTGAAAGACTCTTTTTAATTGATTTGTCGAAAAATGTGTCGATCGCTCCACGTTGTCAAAATATTTTTTATTACTTTACTTTGCTTGAATCACTTTTTTTCATTATTAAATGGTGAATAAAAAATTTAAAACACTTCATTAACCAAAATGTTTCTCTTTCAGATTTATCAGCACATTATAAAACAACATTTATCTCACTTCGCGCTCCGATAACTCTATGCCTAGAGGGATCTTCAAGTAAATCGTTGATATCTCAATAAATATCTGCCCCATTGATTCTAAGGTAATACTTTCTCAACTTCTGATGTACGTGGTTTTTTGATGTGATGTATAATAATTTAATTTTCTTCGGTGAACTCTCTTTTTTTTCTTAATAACATTTTCTTTATTTTTAGAAAAATGTGTTGAATTAAGTGGCAATTAAAGTAAAAATGTTTAGCAATTAATTTTTAATAATTCGTCAATGGTCTCATAATTTCTTAACGCGATGTATAAGTGAACTGTTGAGTGATTTATGAGCACGAGGACTATATTGTGGGTAAATAGATTAATTTTTAAAAATTCTTTTCAAATATGTAGTTTAAGATTTGTTTTCAAAATAATTTTATTAAACATTTATTAAAAGAATTGTACATTATTTGTAGCTATGAGGGTGGATCAGGAAAAAAAAGCTTACAAGTTGAATAAAGAAGTATTTATTAACATTTGTCAGAAAATACAAAAGGGAATTAAGAGGAATACACAACTATCACATTTCGACATAATCACCAACTCTGTTTAGGCATTTATAAAAACGCAGAACTAACTCGTTTAACACGCCTTGGTAGAAATCAGGGCCTTATCCTTTGATTCAGGTCTCGGCAGATGTTTTCACAGAACGGTCTTGGAATATCACAGCACATATGCTGCACGCTACCATTGCTCAATCCCAACTCTGATAAAATTTCACTCAGTTACCCATCCTTCACTTTGAACCATTTCTTCAAATTGTGCCGTGTTGATTTCTATCGTTGAAGAACTGGCCGTCCGCTCCCTGCCACATTGCGGTTTTGGACTCCCTGTCTGTCTGATTGAAAAGAGTGGCAGCATTTCGCTACATGTTGGCTGCTCATTGCTTCTCCACCAAAAACTTCCGCTATTTAACTGTGAATGACAAATGCGGACACATTCTTTGCCCATAAAAATCGAGTCACGTCTCGCAATTCCAAAAGAGACAAATTTCCTAAGATCCTGCCATTTCAATCATCCTAAACCACATGGGAACTTTCACTACCTACCCGTAAGGAAGCTGTGTGACAAGTAGCGCTATTTGTCTCCACTCTGGGAAAATAAAATTTCTCCACAATATATAATTTTCAAATTCTGTGGCTTGTAACCCTTTTTCTGATCATCCCTCGTATATATTTTTTGCTACATTTTATTTCGTCATAAAAATATAAGCAAAATGGCCCAGGTTGTGTGACTTAAACATTGTTCAAGTCTGCTATATTAAGATTAAAACTTAGAATTGTCTCAAGTTGTCCTTGAATGGCACTGATCTATATCGCCATTTGGTACGCCCACAGGAGGATATCCGCCAAATTATAAGAGTCAATGCCCAGCTAAATAACATCTTGCATCAGGACAAAGGTATAGACTACATCATAAACGATTTTTTTTTCTTTTGAGTGAAGTTGTATTTCTTAAATAATAAAACATAATCAAGTCTACATGTTTAAATTTTGTATTCAATACATACACTTTACATCTGCTGGATTTCGGTCCATTCCGATTACTTCTTAGTATGCCGCTTTTTATGTTATAAAATGTATCTGCACATGCGGTGAAAAGCAGTTGAATTAGAGACAGCTAGCTTGTATGGTAGACTGATGGCAGTATGTGAGTGGAAAGCAAATGACTTAAGCAAATATTAAACTCTATAAAAAGTTCTGCTAAGGGTAAAATGAAGGGTAAGATGAAAGATCTCGCATTTTTTGTTGTAAGCAAATTTTCCAGGACTTGATGATTGGTTAACTCTGTGTCGGAAGAAATATATGCACTGGAAAATTCACAAGCCTTCGAATCATGGTTGTGTACTGGGAATACTTACAACAATCCCAGTTAATTATACCGCATCAGCCAACTGTTGGGGTCATAGGTGTTGCTTCAGTGACGTTGCCACAAGCTCTTAATGAAATAATTCATAGGTACCTTACGGAGAAAAAGCTCGTTCGGCATTTTAACCTTTTAATTTGTTTGCCCGTACATTGTATAGGCTACGATAGCTAGTCACAATCGGGTTGCCTTTGCGCAAAACTGGCACTGATATTTTCTTCTATCTTTCTTTTATTTGCTCATATTTTAATTCTTCTAGTTAGGTAATTATTGTTAATGTTTTTAAGAGATGCAGTTTATTTAAAAGACTTCTCATCCAGTATTTTCTTCGCAGTGGCGAAAATTTTTCATTGAAAGCAAAAATTTAGATTCTTGAAAATATTCGATAAAGAACAAGGATTCGGAAGGCAATGGAAAATTTGTGGCTCGAGAAGAAATGAAAATGGAAAGATAATCCAAAAACGCCGATATTATCTCTGACCTATTGCAATGTAAGACTTAGCATTACACCATGCTTCAAATTGTGCGTGCATGTACACCTGGACAAACACACAAAATCCTTAACCCTTTGAAAAAGAGGTACGAACATGAAATTTTTTTTAAGTGTGAGAGAAATTTTTTTAAAATATATGAGCATTTTTCACAGCATGCAGAAAATACTTATAAAAAGCAAACATTTAGGCATTTCACAATTATAAAATAAAAAATTGTGTAAAAACTCTAATATTGAATATTAAAATAAAATATTTCCACTTCGCGTACTGTTAAGTATTATGCTTAGTTATTAGCAATAAAAAAATGTTTTTTTTTAAGGAACATTTTAGGGAAAAAATTGACCGCTTTAGGGGTCAATTTTTAAGAACATAAAGAATTGCTAATATCTTCACCAATAAAAAGTATGCTATTCGTTACTTAATTATGTTACACAGTCATTAGAATTTACGTTACTGTTAACTCTAGGATACAGTTACCGTCATCTTGTGACTTTCTCTTTTAAGGCGAGATTTTGCTGTGTTCAAAGTTAAGCATATATACGAGAAAGTCGCTAATGAATTCAACACATAGGAAAATTGTTACCTGGACTGATGAGTTTGAATTCAGTACGGCACAAGTCATTGACAATATTCGAATATGAATGAAACATTGATCCTTTATGTTAAAGTTCCAAATATATATTTTTTTTATAAATTTCTAATAGGGATGCGGATCGGGGTTTTACCATTGCAGACATAGTACATTCTTTGGGAAGCTGATATCTCTTTTCAGTGTGGCACCATATAGCTGGAATACCAAACGCCGCAAGTAATTTTGACACCCAGTTTCCTCTCCAGAGAGAAGCCACTGAGCTCTGACGATATGAAATCGTGCAACGTAATTTTGCCGAGAGAACCCAAGTCATCAAGAAGTCCTCTACATGCTACGCAATCATACAACATGGACGCTGTTGATTTTCTGAATTATAAAAATCCATCGTCTTGGACCGGGGTCAAACTCGCAACCTTGGACGTACAAGAGCCAGCGACAAACCAAATACGCCACCCAGCGGGTAAAATTCTCAAATATACCCTTATATTTTTTTAATTGGTGCTATTACTCATGAAGTTAATTTCAAATATGTTACCGGCAAAGTATGAAATGTCGGATTTATATAGAATGCTGGACGTTTTTAGGCAAAGTACGAAGTATGAGATTTTATACATATTTTGCCAATGCATTGTAAAGAATACCTAGGCATTCTATAGAATACCCAAAACTATTTAGGCAAAGTATGAAAAAAAATCATGATAAGGTTATTATATCAATGACATGCTTTCCTAAAAATACAAATGTTATTCTCAAAAAATAATAAGATTGCCATTAAAAAAGATTTCAAAGTACTTATAGATAAATGAAAAAGTGTTACCAAACAAAATTTATGTCTTTCTTATTAAAGAAAACAAAATTTCGCATTGAAAAATAAGAAATTAAAATCAACGTACTTGTTGCAACATGGCAGGCTTAAATGACATTTTGAATTACATTCCATTGCATTTTTCGCGCAAAGACAGTTCTTATGTTGGTAGTTTGTTTTAGACATACATTTGAGGAATTCTTGGCCACTTCCATTGCATTGAGTAATTGCTATTGACTGGAGAGGAATTGCGTGATTAAGAATATCTTTAATTCTAAGCGAGTTCTCAGGGGACAAAGTAAATTGTAGTTTTGCATATACTTGTTTTTTTTAAACTTCCTTCGGAAGTTCCAAGACAACATAAACCATCCTATTTCCCACACATTTCAAATGCCCATATGGACGTTGATTATTAATATTTTAAATTGTTTTGATTTAATAATTTAATTGTGTATTTAAATATGGCTTTTGAATAAAACTCACTTGCACCATAAATGGATATAAAGTGATTTTATATGAAATATAAAGTTATTTTCACGGAAAGTCACACAAATAAGAGAGAAGTACATGTCAGTAAATAAAATGGAAATAATTTAATGCACCTTGAGTGTCTCGATACTATTTGATCGAAGGAACTGGAGCTGGGGAACATTGCTGCATCATACCGAAGCGTTCTTTGTTTTCCAGAAACATCACATGATAGCTATTTTAGCAAAACAACAGCCCCTGGGTTCCTTCTTAGTAGTCATTTTTGGCATTTTGTACATCAGTTATTAACTTCTAGTAAGTAATTTCAGTTAAGTAAATTTTTTTTTTTGCAGCATTAACTAGAAATTTGGCCAGCTCGTTGTCGAATAGTTGTTTTATGTCTATGCACCATGGTTGGGAGCCTTTTAGCTGTGGCAAGTCAAATCAATCTACTAATATGGAATCAACGTACCACACAGTAGGGCATTTTTGAAACAATTCAAATTTGACTAAATCATTGAGTAGTGTAAAGTGCCACTGACAATTGTAACACGTGCTACATGTAACACTTGTACCGTGTGTCAATCCCTGCTATAGACCTTGACTCCCTCTCTAACATCACAGCTTGCTCATCCATTTTCATTTAGCACAGGAAAAAACAAATTTTTGTTGAAATATTTTAAGTAAAATTGAGTATTTTGACACTCCCGAACTAACCACAATGTTCAACCTACAGATTCTGAGAGTGAGACACGCATTAAAAGTCTCGTGTCTTGACACGTAATATTCGAAACAAATCGGAGAAATACTTCATACTTTGCTGATTTCTCATGAGGCATTATATAGAATCCCTCAGAAATGTGTGAAATATTAATCATTTCATACATGCTGGCTAGTTTCAGTTACTCTATACAATGACTAGGCATTCTATAGAATGTCAGATTTCATACTTCACCAGTAACATATACATAAAATAAAAAAAAATTGGTAAAAGCTCAACAAAAACTATGCCCTAACTTATTGCTTTGAGCAATTGAGGTAAATTTAACTACAGAAATACTATGTAATTGTGCATTGAAAGAACTTTTTCCTCATAAATTTTTTTTGTGATTGATCAAAATATATTTAATTTTTTTTAACATAAATCACATTTTTTAGTTTAAATTAAAGGTGCATAGATTATCTAAAAGACGTGGCCCAAAAAGGAAGTATAATATTTTTTTCTTTAAAAAATTTGCATGTTTCTTCAAGTAATAAAAACTAGAAATTTTAAAAATGATGAATAGAACTAAACGCCAAAGGAAATTCTAATTCAGGGAGAAAAATTACCATATTTTGTTCATTTTTCACAGATGTGATGAGTTTTAATTAAAGCTTTTCTAAATTTATCGATTTTCTTTCAGAAATAGATTATCTGACTTTTTTATGAAAGGAAAATTTAAAAATAATTACAAATCAAGTAAAATAAAAATGTTGGAATATAGTTAATTTGAAATTATAACAAACATTATAATACAAAGTAAATTATAAATTAAATTTAATCATTTAAAACTTTTAATTTAATCTTCATA
Organism: Trichonephila clavata; assembly: GCA_019973975.1. Lineage (NCBI taxonomy): Eukaryota > Metazoa > Arthropoda > Arachnida > Araneae > Nephilidae > Trichonephila > Trichonephila clavata. The sequence goes on along the minus strand of BMAO01001536.1, from coordinate 47,961 downwards.
TTTTTACACAATATGATGAATTTTAATTTCAGAATGCAACTTCGTAATTATTTATTTATTTTCGAAGCAGATACATTTCATTAATTTTAAATATATAAATTTCACATACTTTATTAATTTAAATAAAGTAGAAATAAATATTATTTGTAGGTTTTTGTTTGATTATTTCTTCAAATATATAGCCTACTTTCTCTTATTCTTAACATTAGATTATAAATTAAATCATATACAACTCAAACCTTAATGTACAAAAAAAAAATTTTTTAATCAAGATTCTAATAAATTTTTACATAAATTACTTGGAATTTTTCTTTGATAATCGAAATTTTAAATTAGTAAAATATTGTTGTATACTAAGCCATTCTTTTTCTCTCTTATTTATTTAATTATTCTTTGTAATTAAATATTATTTACTTAAATTTATTGCCCTTAAAGTTCATTTAAAATTGAAGGTCAAGCACACATATATTAATTTAGATAAAACACAGGGAGAAACATAAAGAAGTATATACTTTCCTGATATTGTAAAACAATAACAATCAAAGACAAGCACCACCTCAGCGAACCATAAGTTAGATGGTTTCTTAAAATTTGTATGTCTCGTCCCTGACGGAAGTGACGTTAACAATAGTATGCGTGTCATGTGACTAGTCAGACAAAATGGCAGTGTTTTCAGAGGAAAAGGCTTTTTGTGTTCTTTAACTTAGCAAAATTCCACGGCAGTCCCTTTTTGGATATATAAAATCATTTTTGTAGCCCAGTAGCTGAGTGATTAGAGCATTCGCTTCCACACCAAAGGTCCGAGTTTCAAACTCCGGGCTGGATAAGGTTGACTCAGCCTTCAATCCCCTCAGTGGGTCGATAAAGGAGCACCAAGCTTGCTTGAAAATTTAACACTAGGTGTTTAGCATCAGACTGACCACTTGAACGGAACATCTGTTCAGGCCCCTCAGGGTTCGAGGTCGTATACACTCAAAAGACAAAACATTATGACCAACTGTCAATAACGAGTTGGTCCACCTTTGGAGAGCAACACAGCTTCAACAAGTCCTGGCATGGATGCCAAAAGTCCTTGGTAGATGGCCGGAGACAGATTGTACCAGATGTTTAAGCAACGGTCACACAAAACCAAGATATTGTGAATTGGTGGTCTTTAAACTCTGAGCTGCCATCCCATGACATCCCAAACGAGTTCTATCGGATTGAGATCCAGTGCGTTAGGTGGCCAGGACATTAACTGGAATTCAGCATTATGTTCCTGGGATCACTTCAACACAATTTTAGCCTTGTGACACGGGGCGTTGTCCTGTTGGAACATTCCATTTCCATCTGGAAAAACAGAGGCCATGTAAGGGTGCAACTAATCCGCAATGATGCTCAGATACCCTGTAGCATTCATGGTCTGCTCTACCACAACCACGGGTCCCAGAGACGCCCCAGAGAACGTCGCTCAAAGCATAACCCCGCCAACTCCGGCCTGTATATGACCTACTGTACATTGAGGCAGCAACTGTTCGCCTGGAAGACGTCGTATCCTGGCATGGCCATCGGCGTGATGAATGACAAACCATGATTCATCTGACGAGGCAACTCTCTCCATAGACCAGTTGCGATGTTCTCGGGCCAGCGCAGGCCCAGTTGGCGATGACGCTTGGTCAGCAAAGACACACGAGTGGGACGTCTGCTGTGTAGCCCCATATCCAACAGTGTCCGCGGAACAGTGTGCTCCGATACTATTCTACTTGGCCCTGCATTGTATTGGGCTGTCATCTGAGCCACTGTCTGGCCCCGGTTTTGCTTCACCATGCGAGACACTCTACGACGACCTTTTTCTTTGATAGCGTGTGGGCGTCCAACAACATGGCATCTACTGCTTGTTTCCCCATCATTCATCCACTTTGCATAAGTTCTAACAATTGTAAATCGCGAACAACCCACGAGTCGTGCAGTTTCGGAAATACTTGTTCCGAGCCTTCGAGCCATTACAATCTGCTCTCTATCAAAGTCGCTTAGATCCGCAGCCTTTCCCATCACACACAGAAGTAAGCTAAATAATGATTCTTCAGACTCTCCAACAGCAGTTAAATACCACTTCCACCTGATCACGTGCCTTCCACGTCATCCAGGCATGTTCATTGCAAAATGTAGGGGTGGTCATAATGTTTTGGCTCTTGAGTGTGTACTAAATTGGGTATAGTAGGCCTTGACCCTAATGGGAATTTACGCCACTGAGTTAAGTTAAACTCTCTTTGGTTGTTGCCACAGTAAAAGGGCGAAATTAACAACTCCATTCTATAATTGGATGGTGCACCACTACACTTATCGGCAAACGAGAGAGATTACCTTGATGAACACCTCCCTCACGTTTTGGATTGGACGATCACAGACAACAACATGTCACTTACTTAAGGCCCAGAAGTCCTGACTTAACACTTTGTGATTTCTTCCTAAGTGGGTACGTTAGAAACAGGGCAAGGTATTCGTGCCTTCCCTTCCTATTGGTCTAACGGAGCTGAAACAGCGTATCACTGCAGCTATCGATGGAATAGAATCAGATACCTCAACACGCGTTTGGGCGGAAATGGATTAACGGCTCAATGTGGGTCGTGCGGCTTAGAATTTACTCGTAGAACACTTGTGTGACTATTTCTAACAAAACTTTAAATAATTCCATGCAATTCAGATACAAATAAGTTATAATATCTTAAATTATTCTTGATTTATAGTGCATTGAAACTGTATACTTCTTTATGAATCATCCTGTATTTTTTTCAAATTATTGATAAAATTTCAATCAAGAGTCCAATTCGGTTTTTCGGATGAGCTAACTAATGAGGAAAATGTTCCTTAAATGTCACAAGTACTTTTTAATGTATTTAAAATGTATTCTATATATAATTATTTTAATTACCGTAAAATCTGGCGTATAACTTTCCTGCTGCATTTTTTAGTTTTTAGGTATATTCATCGCGTATACCTCGCACCCCGTTTCTTACGAAGGTACCTGAAATATACGTATGGAATATTCTTATGTTTTGAAGTACTATTCGTGGTATTATCCCAAGCTGTAGGAAAAAATAGTATATTTCCATACCTACAACCCTTTAAGTTAAGAAATATCATTTCTTTTAAATAAACAGTATTGCGGCATATGTAGAAAAATATTTTTTTTTTATTTTTAAAGCTTTTATTTTTATACCCGTTCTATAACAAACACCCTTAATTGTCGATATTATTTTTTGTGTTAAAAGGGCGCATTATACGACGGATTTTATGGTATATTTTTTAAAATACTTTTTATGTTTTAAATATATGTCAGATAATTTTATTTTAAAAAACCTTTTTCCAAAACTAAATACTAATTATGAGTGATAATTAACAAGTAATAACTGTTTTAAAAAGCAATTATATAATTTTTCCTTAAAAATTATATTTCAAATAATGTATTGAAATGCTATGAAAAAATTTTCTCCTCAGATAATTCGATTTAAAAGATCTTTATAAAATATTGCAATCTTATTTGAGATTATGAATAAACGTTTGATATATTTCATATTATTATACCATTTTGTGCCTTTTCTCAAACTTTATTTCCTAAAATTAAAGTCATCAAAATTACTTTAAAATATAAAGAATTTGGTGTTTTACTTTCGTTATATTATCGAATAGGCCTGAGTAAAAATTATTTTAAGAAGCATTTCCTCGTATCAAATTTTCACTTTCATGTTAGAACTTAAAACGAAAATAGCCTATAGCAACAAAAAAAACACATTATGATGCAACTTTAAGCACAACTTAAAGAAAAATTATTTATTATCATTTACTATGCTACATACAATAACTTCTTGAAATGCAAGCTCAAAAAAACATTATGTTAAAATGCTTTAAAACATGTTTGCTTCTTTTTTTACTTGAATCTAAAAGAATCTTTTACAATTTGTTTTTCAATTTTCTGTTTAAAAACATTCTAAATGGGATTTTCAAAATGTTTAATGGATTATGTAATGATTTTATCACATAATTATCTAAAAAATTGAAGTCATTGCTAAGAGATATTTTTTTTTGATAAGAATATTGTCTATTTATTGACATCCAAAATCTGTACCTGTAGATATTTCACGACCTTCATGATATTTAAGCCCTTACAATCTTGTTAAATATTTCCATTTGAAACCATTTATTTATTTCAAAGTATAATTGGAATTAAATGAGTTCAAAACCAGTCTATCTGAATAATTAACAACGAAGCAATCATGAGTAATACATTTAATGTAATCAGTAAAATTCGCTTAATTTTTGTTTGCTTCATGTTTATTGAACATAATTAAATCTGAAAAAATGTTAGAATTGATTTCTTATTGAATTTATTCAATATATTTAGAAAGTAAAATGTTTTATTTCTTAAAAAAAGAATAATGTATTAAATACATTAAGTATCCCCCCCCCCTTTTTTTGTTGTTGTTCTCGATATACTTATAAATTTTAAATAAAATATCACAAACTCTCTCTCTTCTGTCTTTCAATTATATTTATTAGAAAAAAAAATATCTACAAAAATTTATTATATAATACATAGCATAATACTTGATTCTCAAAGATTTTACTGACATTCAGCAGTTTACAGACATGAAAGTGTAATCAATACAACATACAGATGAAAATGAGATAACTTTGAGAATCATCAGAAATACATGTGGTCACAGATTACAAATTGTGTGAGTGCATAATTGCAGTGAACATTCACTCGCAACAATGTTAGTAAAACTATGTGTGTATACTCTGCTTGAAATTTTAGTTTCTAAAGATTACACATGCAACGTAAAACATGTAACAGCCTGCAATTTACTTTCATGCATTTAAAATAGCATTCAATTTACTTTCTATTTTTTTACAAGCGAAGTAATTTCTGTTATTATCTTCATCTTATGTTTTAAGTAAAATGTGATTAGTTATTTTTTCTTATGAATAATATGAATTGTTTACTTGTCAAATCTATTAACTCTACAAAAATTTAAAACAAAAATAATAAAATAATGAACAACATTTTACCCAATTTTTACCCTAATTAACTCAGATTAACATTGTTAAATGTGTTTTCTGACTGAAAATTTTCTCTAACTGTATGTAACCGTGGAGTAATTATTATTATTAATAGTATGGGTTATTGTGTGGGACTAAGGTAGTTTATGTATTTGCCTAAAAAATTCTAAATATACGCTCATTTAAATTAAAATACAAAAATCTTCGTACGCGTTTTGTAATTTTTAGTGCGTTTTTCACGTAGTGGAACAAAAGCGCTATTAGGGTGCAAATTTCGTCTTCGTCTTCGTTCCATATTTTGTCGTACATTTTTCTCAGCCAATAAGCAACCAATTGACCTCGGGTTTTTGGCATTTGGTCGCATTTGTGCCCTAGATGAGCCGAATCATATTTAAATTTAATAATTTTTAATTTTTTTTCATTTTTTTAGTACAGTATATTACTTTCTGTTAGTAAAAAGTTCATTAGTTACATTATTGTAAAATACAACATGTGAAAAACGCGCTAAAATTACTTGTCCATGCCAATGATTGATATCTTGTTTTTAATTTATGAAAGTATAAGGTTTTTGAATCATCCAGTAGAAGATCATGAGTTAAATAATTCTAAAAAAGTATTTTTTTTCATTTCTATATATTGTTCATCTTGCCCATGTTCACCATCAATTTTACTACAATGGACAGAAAGTTGCAGAAACTGCTCTATACATCAGCAACTTCTTTCTCTTTTTTTTTCATTGCAATACTAAAACATTTTTGAGGCTGTCAAAGCCTTTATAATGCATATAATAATACAATTGTCTGAAGGTTCAATTAATAAAAGGTTCAATTGTTAAGTACGGTAGCCACTATCTTTTTTCATTCGAGTTCGTTCACTTTGCAGCTTTCGTATTAAATAATTTGACTTTTATAAGTCCATAGAATAAAGTGCAGTCAGAAGTACCATAATATGTGACTGAAATACTTTTCAAAGTTACACAGTACACGTCGAGGGAAGAAAGCTTTTCGTTGTCCCTCATTTTACGTAAAACTACAGATGTAATTCTTACTCGAACACTTCAAATAATGCTTTCTTTATTTTACGCAGAGTGGGTTTCTTTATTACGGCGACCAGGTCTTACGGCAACTTCAGAATTTTTCGACAAAGCATTTATCAAATGAATTGGAAAATTGTCAAAACCTTGGAAACCTTGAATTGGTCCGTCAATAATTATCTCAGTAGTACCATAATTTCCATAATCTTCATTTCCATAAGGCACAGCATTTCCTCTCTCATGATATCCACCATGATAATTTTGCTGCTCCCTCTCTCCAGGAAATAATCCTCCACGAATCACTTCAAAGTTCCCGCTTCCTAATATCCCATATGAATATCTTCTAGCCTCAGAAGGGTGATAAAAATTTTCCACAGAACCTGAATAATGACGACCTTCTGGCGCTAATGGCATGGAATAAGCAGGTATTGGACGCATTGGAGGTCTGTGCGAATAACTTGGTGGACTTTGGCTATAAAAAGGAAAATTCAATTGAATAGCACCACCGTTAAAGGCTCCAGTTATAGGAATAAAGCCCGATCCAGAATTTTGCTGGTCTTTAGCTCTGGAATATCTGTAACGATCTTGGGTTACTTGAGAAGCAGAAGATACTATGTCTGCATCACTATGCTTTGAATCAGAAATGGATCTCTTGCGTCGTTGGGTTTTGTGATTTTGCTGTGCTTTTGTTGTTGGAGCATACATTGAATTGGCAGGAAAAGCTTGTTGCGGTATAGCTGCTGGAGAGTACATCGCTTGTGGAGAAACTGAACCTGTATTTGTATTTGGTTGTATTCGATGATTTTGCATGAAAGGGTCTTGCTGCATTACTTGTGGCATCACCATTTGATTCGCATTTGACTGTCCATTGAATGCATTTGGATAAGTAAAGGAAAAGGGATCATAGGTAGGAACTTGAGAAGCTTGATTTACCTGAGTGGGAGCGTAATTAAACTGAGGATTGCCAAACATTCCATTTTGGAATGGATTTTGAAAAGCATTTTGATAATTTGTCATAAAATCAACTGATAGAGGTGTCCCATTTTCAGCTCCTTGAGTTCCATATTCTACAGGTTTCTCCTGATTGGTCAGGGTTAAAGGAGTTTCACTCTGAAAAGTTGTTGGATCCTCGTCATACCTCACTGGATTTGGAGTTCTTTCCCGAGACACATTAAAAACTTTACGGAAATCATCAAGAGCTTGATTGTTTGTCTGATGAGCCTTAGATGATCTTGTGCCTGAGTTTCTCCCTGCTGAATGACTGGTCTTTTTTACTTCATCCGAATCATCATCTTCGTATCGGAGAAATCCAGCACCATCGAAGGACATTTCCACTGGTACATCATTCATTATCGATACTGATGGCTTATGATACGAAGAAGAAAGCCTACTTTCCGCAGCTATATTATCTTTATTTCTTGGATATTTACCGTATCGCAGTGGATTTCTCCCATTTTTATTATTTTCGTTTATTCTCCTTCCATATGTATTACGTTTCTGACGCTTTCTTTGGGGATTGTTATTTTCTTTCTCTGAATATGATGAAGATATATTTGTGATGTTCTTTCGCTCTTTATTGGGAGAGTCAGTTGTATAGAAATTACTTAAATCTCCAGGGTATACAAGTTGTGAAGGAAGAGGCTTTTTTGTAGCAGGTCTTATAGATTCACTATCATTATCCTCATCTATTTCAGAATGTCCCTCGGCCTGGTATGTTACTTGTCGTTTCTCTGTGAAAGAAAAAAAGGATTTAGTGGGTGAAATCCTACTATTCACAATAATAATAAAAATTTCAATGAAAATACATTATGATAAAAAATGGAAAAGAATAACTACTATTCTGTATTTAAATATGAAAATGCTTCTTTAATAAACTTAAATATCTGGTCTAAAAAGTATTACTTTTATTCCAATATTATAATATAAAAGCAATAAGCAATATCGTATCATTTAATGTAGATTTGATACAAATACGTCACTTAAAGTTTTTATATTTTTCTTGCATAACAAGATCTTTTCAACAAAACTAAAAAAAAAAAAAAACTCTACGAGTGGAAATATTTTTAGAATGAATTTTTACTGCATGTAGACTTACTTTCATTGAAAACTATTCAAATTGTATTTGATCTATAAAATGAAATACAGATATACAAAAAAAACTCAAAGCTAAATTTAAATTTTTTTTTTTTGCGTAAATTTTCTTACGTTTTTTACAATAGTAGAATAACAAAGACTTTTTAGCGCGTTTTTCACGTAGTGGAACAAAAGCGCTGTTAGGACACAAATTTCGTCTTCGTCTTCGTTCCATATTTTGTCGTACCTTTTTCTCAGCCAATAAGCAACCAATTGACCTCGGGTTTTCGGCATTTGGTCGCATTTGTGCCCTAGATGAGCCGAATCATATTTAAATTTTCCCATAGTTTTCCCGAATTTTCTTACAAATTTTCCTGAATTTCGCTAGTGTACAACAAAATTTTCTCAAATTTTACTTCATTATAGTGCTGATACAGATTTGTGTCATTATTTCTTTTCAGCTCAATAGTAGTACATTTAGAGGAGTGGTACAGTACTACTTTCTGTTAGTAAAAAGTTCATTAGTTGCATTATTGTAAAATACAACATGTGAAAAACGCGCTAAAATTACTTGGTCATGCCAATGATTGATATCTTGTTTTACCATAGTAGAATTAAATTTCCCAGTAAACGACACTTTCATATAAAGATGTCGATTTTTTTTATTTATTCAAATTGACAAAGCTTCCAGGAAAGTACAAATCAATCTACTCACATTACAATATTTTTCTTCAGTATTTTAGCAATAATAAGCTTTTTTGTAGTTAGGCTAATTACACTTCATATGCACAAAATCATTAAGACTAATTTTACTTTTAACCCAAAAAGTGACTTTAATTTATATTAAATTACTATTTAGAACAGATTTCATAAATAAAAACACTAAAACAAACACTTTGACGCGTAAGGTCATTTATGGCGTTCGGTTTTGAAAATGTTGAAGACAGATTACTAATTCGGCTATCGTCATCCCCTTTCAAAGATTCATCATTTAAAAAAAATAATGGGGAGTTGCTTGCAAAATTGAAGTCTTGTTTCATAAATTCTTCACGTGGGTATCAGGAAGATAAGATACTAAATATAAGTATCTTTCTTCTAATTTTACTTGAGCGTGTGTATACGTGTAATAAATCAGTTTATGTTATTCACCTTTTAAAATTTTAAATATAAAACAATTTCTCTTCTATGTAACCCCGACTTTTGGATTTATTTGATCCCTCAGAATCTACTAATCTTAATATTTTTTGCTTGAATAATAACTAATCCTATTTGTTAAAATTCTGAGCTTCAAAAAATTTCTGAATTAGCTGGAAAACCCAGGATTTTTTAATCTTTGAATGGGATTCTCTTATTTTCCTTCTTTGCATTTCTACTTGACCGAAAGTGATTCTCAATTATTTTTAGTTCTGCATTAAAATTCTGGAATTCAAGTGTCTGTTTCCAAAAAGAATTTTACCTTACCTTCAGAATTTCTAAGAAACTTGCCTTTATTAAATTCTCGATATTTTGCATAAATAATTATCTATCGAATTCCTATAACATTTGAATTAAATGCATCTTACTTTGGTTCAATTCAAAAAGAGTTTAAAGTAGTATTTTTGTAAAATTAGATAAAAATTTGATTGTCAAATGCAACGGGAGAGAAAGTAATACAAGGTATGACATTTAAATTTCAGGACTGCGCATGTGCTAGCCTTCGGGTTTGGAGTGAGAATGGAATATAGTTGACTTTGATAACTGCGGTGCTGGTGGCCTGCTATTCCATCCTTCTATCTGTCTCAATTTGCTTTTCCCCCTTGTTGAAGCGCGGAAAAACAAATTCGCTGAATCTTTCAAAATAAAATTATAAATGAAATGTATAGAACCTAAGAACAGAGAAAATACCTTTAAAAAAATTACAGTACATTCCCCCCCCCCCGAGGGGGGAGGTGGTTTCACAGAAGTACCCCCGCGCACATACGACATAATTGTCGGATGAACAATATATGATATGCATCAGATTTCTAAGAATATTCCTTATATATTTTGTAATAAATTTACTAAAATATGCAATATTAAGTATTAGAATTACTTTTACTTTTTAAATATTAAGTAATACAAAATATAACTATAAGCGACTGAAATCAATTTCAATATCCAGTAAAGTTTTTTTTTTCATTGTTTCTTTATTATTAAATTATTAAAACATGCAGTAATACTGAAATAATAAACCCTCTCCAATATCAATGGCAAAACCCCCATAAATTATTAGTTAATTCACTGCCTGAGTAAAAAAAAGTAAAAAAAGGGCTATATCTCTTACGCGTGTGTGCTATAAGCCGGAGAAGAAACGGACAATTTTCATGTTCTAGGTGCGCGGTGGTATCAGTCTGGAACCACCCGGAAAAATCTTTATATAAGGCACTTCTTTTCATAATTTATCATACTAAAATTTAGTTATGCTATGAACAGCCTATGCAGCAAAAATGTACATAGCTTATTTTAAATTTTTATCTATTTTTATTTGCTAAAAAAAAAAATCTTTTTTGGAGAGTTTAAAAAAGGCTTTTGAAATGATGCATTTTTCTCACAGAAAAGTTTTTTTCTCACGTGCTGACATCTAGTGTTTTTTAAGAGAGTTAAAAGATATATTTATAACCATTGGTTTCATTAAAATACCACTGCGCTTTTAGAGGTATTTTTTTTAGAAAATGGTGATTTCAGTGAGATACCACCACGCGTTAAAAGATTTAAGACGTTGTTATGTTAAAGTGTCGCGAACATGATAAACTTAAAAACCGAATTGCGAGTGAAACTTTAAAAAAAACTCCAATTGAATGTTTCAAATTGTTAAAAGAGGTGTTCGGAGATAATAACATATCACATAGTCATATTTGTGAATGATAAGAATGATTTTTCGAACTTTTGGAAGGTTGTTGAAGATGATGAACGTTCTGGTCGATCCGTGACACCAAGAACCAGTCATGTTCATCGTTTTTGTTCGATTTTATTGGCATCCTCATGATTGAATGTGTACCTCAAAGTCAAATGATAAAACAGCAGTGCTACATTGAGGTCATGAGAAAGCTTTGAGAATGAGTGAGGAAGAAAATGTCAGATCTGCAAAGAAACAACACGTAGATTGTGCACCAAGAGAACGCCCCGTTGAACATTTCGCTCTCTGTATAACAGTTTTTGGCAGGCAAACACAGTACTGTGCTCGAGTATCCACCATGTGACTTCTACCTGTTTCTTAAAGTGAAAAATGCATTTAAGGGAACACGTTTTCAGTCTGTACAGGAGGTTGAGGTAAAACGGGAGACTTACTGAAGATGATGACACTTAATGAGCTGCAGCACTAATTTGCAGAGTGCAAAACTCGTATGCAGCTATGTATTGATAGGGAACAGATATATGTTAAACGGGATTAAAAGGTATCTTCACACTATTTTCAATAAAGCTAATTTTTAAGACTAGTCTGGTTATTTAATTGTAACACCTGTATTGTGTAATTATTTTTGCTAACATTACAGGAAATTTGTTACATATTATTTTATTACTTTTATAATCATGCTTTGGTTTACTTAGTGCTTAGCTTTTCACATCACCAAATAAGCCAGTTTCTTTTTAAATGAGAAAAATATTTGTTAATGATCCAGTTCAACAGTATTTCAACTATTGTAATAACCATTTGAGGTAGTTTTATGATGCTTCAATTAGATACAGTAGCGAGACCTGCATAAAACATGTTGATAGCATCTATTCCATTTCCAGGTTACGCTCTGCTTGATATAGTGTTGAGGTTTTTTTTATGTGTGCAGAAAATCCTATTATATTTACGTGTTAAAAAACGACGTTGTAGCTTTTACAACCGCAGAACAAAAAATATTATAAATAATATTTAATTGATATTACATAGGAAAAAACAAAGTAGATTTAAGAGTAGTTTTTTTTTTTTTTTATTTTTACGAAATATTTTTGCTATCAAATACTTTTTTCACAACTGTGTACTTTCTTCCCGGTATACTATTTACGAAATTTTAAGTTCATGAAAAATTAGTTTCAAACTTTCTATTAAAAACATTCTTTGCAATATTTGGAAATCAAAAGTAAAAAAAAAATCCTTATTCCTATTTATTGCATATATATAAGAAATAAAAAAATTTAAGGAAAAGAAAAGTATGTGAAGATACAAACATTGATGCATTATAGATCCGTTATTTCTTTTTGCACTCCCCATCTTTAAGCAACACAGCTAAAAATTCATGCAAGAAAAAATTGTGTTTCATTTAACACAAATTGTTTTTTAATTTACTTATTGTTCTCGTATGTCTTTATATTTCTTTGCTACCATGCATTTTGTAATACGAATTAAGATTAAACACAAAATCGCAATAAAAAGACTTCTACCCGTACACATACATATATATTTATATAACCTAAAAAATAAAAATTCGAATAAGGAAATAGAAGGGGTTTTCCTTTTTCATTGATCTATCGTTTTTTCCCCTATTTATTCCGCTCTTTTAAAAGGAAAAAAAAAGCAGTTTGTGGTAAAATAGAAAGTGAAAGTCATTTTCAGTTAAAAATGGAATAGAAAAGTTTTTTTTTCCCTAAATGTATTTTATCCGACCCACTTAAAACCTGGTTTTGTCCCAAACCGTTTTGTAGCGCCTGGGTGACTTACTGCCCTTTATATGACATAACATTACTTTCCTTTTTACGAAAAATGATTTATTTGTCTGTCAATAACTTGCAACTCATCCATGTCAAATGGAAAAAGTTTTCCAGTATGTGGAATAATTTGGTAATTGTCAAAAAATGTCCAAACTTATTTTCCGCAATATTTTAAGTAATAGTCTAAGCCAGGGGTGGCAAAGCTTTATGGATCAACATGCCCTTTTTTCTACAGAAATAATTAATGAGGTATAGACGAGTCACCAAGCAATTTTGACTTGTGATTATTGAGAAAATAATAAAGCTAAATACCAACAACTCAAAACTCTTTATTTACTACGAAAAAATATATTTTGCACCGTAAAGTATTAAATGTTTTTGAAGTGAAAACTTCTTCAGCGGCGTTGGTCACTTTTTGGTAATGAAATCTTATGGGTACGCGTCACCGACATGTTCTGACTGGCGCACGCGCAGTGTGCTGTTCGCCTTAGACAATTTTTGGATGGGTGAAATCTCGCGCGTTCGCGTCACCGACATGCTTATAGCAATATATATGTAGCTGTACAGCTGACGTATAGAGCTGTGTATGTATATCTTATAAGTGAAACTGAATGGATTTAGTGAAAAGTTCAATGTGTATATACTGTACATTGCTCGTTGCGATTCCGAGAATGGGCAATATATATTAATGGTTGCCGTTTATATTTCGCTTTAAAATCTATGAGACAGATACAACAATTTTTATTCGGAAAATTTGATGATTTATACAAAAGAAGGTTCTGAAACACTCGAAAAAAGATTTGGTGAAAAATATATGATAATGTAGCGATGATTTTAAGTGAAGACTTCAATATTAACTTTGCAGATAATACAAATCTACCACTAATTGAATTTCTAAATGAAACACTTAATTTAAATATGTCCAATGATCGAAAACTCAGTACTACAAAATATAAAACGACGATCGATGCGGTTTTTACGGGATAGATAAATTTGAATCAAACATTTTCCTTTCACCATAAGCTTATTGTATCTTTTTTAGAACAAAATGAAATAATTGAAAGTACAAAAAAGTCTAAGTATTGTTGAAATTAATAATGACAATGATGCAAATAATTAAAATAATGTTACAAATCAAGTACATTGAAATTTAAGTAAATACAAGTACTATCCATGAATAATATGATTGTATATTAATTGTTATTTCAGTTAAATTGTATTTATATTTTTTCATGATCTTGTACAGCCCGTAATATATTTGAATAATAAAAAACCATATAAATATGCATTTAGTTGATGCTCGGAGTGTCAATAGATGTGAAAACCAGATTGATGTTGATAATTTTAATTCAAACATTATGAAATTTCAAATTTTAATTCTAAAAATTCTAAGTTTTCACTTCTATCGGCAGTCTCTATAACTGCCAATTTTTTTGTTATATGTGCAATTCAAATTTAAGTAACATTAGTATGACTTCTGTTGTTGCAGATTATATAACAAATTACATATTAAGAATGCAAAAAGTTATTTTTAGAAGAATGCATGCTGAGTTGGAGTCATATGCTAAACTATTTGTAAGCGATTCTTTAATGTGTTTGATCTCTGAAAATAATGACTCGCATGCATAGTTAGATCAAAATATGGTTAAAGTAGTACATATATATATATATGAACCAGCTTCTTCAAACAGTTAAATGTGAGGGGAATTGAACTCCATGTATCCAAAATTTCGTTACTCGCATTTTTTAATAATATTGCTTCTTAATCTTTTTGTTTCAATCAATTCCAACTTTTTTTTTTGCTTCAACAAGTTTTTGAATCCATATTGAACTAGACTAAAAATCAATCAGTTGCATTTTAAATTCTTTAATTCCCAGCCAATAGAATTGGGACAAGTTCAGTTTACCAAATGAAGTCACATCAACGTACATAATAAACGTGAGTGTTTACGATAATTCTTTGAACTGAGAAAGTCTCACTGAAAATTCCTTGTCTGACGAATCAAATACGGAAATATTTTGATCTAAAATGCAAACCGTTTTGTTCGGTGGTGTGCCCAAAATATTGTGTCGCGTGACATTGGTTCGCCATCCCTGGTCTAAGCTTTTGCCTCTTAAATTTTTCCCTATGTCCCTTTATGCATTGTTCTTGTTTAATACACTTATGACAGTGGCGTAACGTACACCCCCGGAACCCTCGCACTATGTGTGGGCCCAAGGCTTCTAGAGGGCCCAAAACCTAACTGACGCCATCAATGTAGATTTTCTCAAAATTCCCCTTACGTTTTTTAAAATCGAATTTTTAGGCGATTTTTCAATTGGCGATTTAACGTCATTCATAATCAAAATTTTAATACGGTCATTAGATATCTTTAATCCTTTAGCCATATCAAAAAACATTTTTTTTTTATTTGCTATAATCAAGGCGGCGAGAGATACTTTTCTTCAGTAGGTTTACTTTTTAAACCTTAATTACTAACAAATAAAACAAAAGCCAGACGGAGAATTGGATAAAATGCTAGGAAGACATCAAAATTCATCGCTGTTATACATAATTATCTCGATATAATATATAACATATATTATATCGCTGTTATTACATATAACTTTACATTAGCTGAAGGGAGAAAAAAGACATCATTTACTTTTTACGAAGTAGCAACATAACTTATTGGCGTCTTTGGTCCCCCCCCCCCATGTATTTCCTTTTCATTTAGCGAAGTCGTAAATAATGTACATCTGTTATGCCTTTTTCAAGTAAAATAGTTTTACGATACTTTGAAAAGCAGAGAGAGCATTTTAAATGGTTATTTGATGATAGAGTTATTAGTATTCAATCAAATAAAGCATAATGGAATGTATCAGTTTTTTTATTTTTTTTCATGAAAATTTTTGCTTTGTATAAAGAACACTCTGAATTAAAAGTTGCAGTATTTACGCTAGAATGTATTCGAGCTTTAGGGCAAGCTCATCTTGGGATTCAGAAATGAAGGATAAGGTAAGATACACCTTTTTTCTTAAGAATTTTAAATCGAAAATTATTTTACAGTTTTCGTATCTTTCTTAGTGTTCAATTTTATTAAAGTTACCAGGTTATCTATCGTTAGATTTCCCGTTTTAATAAATTTTATAAATGTTATGCATTATTTACTTCGTTTACTCAGGCTCCGGTTGATTTTGTGTTCAATTATAAGTTTAATATTAAATATTTTAAGTGATGTATAAAGGTACATTAAGTAATGTTTTGGCAATCCTTTGTATATATACACACACTTGCTAGAAAAGAGTGTTCTTAAGGACGAATGAGAGAAGATAAGCTCTGAAGAAACCACTAGACGTGTTAATTCAATGCCGAAACGACTTCAGGAGGTTTTCAAAACACGGGGTTATCCAACCAGCTATTAAATAGCTCATTATCATTTACAAATAGTTTTTGTAGTTACTACGAAACACAGTAAACACAGACTTTTTCTACTTGATTTTTGTTGGTATCGCTACAAACATGTCCTTATTTTGAAAGCAATCAGAGTATATTTTCTTACTCTCAATACTTGGAAAAAACTAAATTAAATATAATTTTTTAAAAATTTCAAATTCCGGTTTTTAAAATTTTTGTTGTTGTTTATGTAAGCAGTAGTTGGTGAACGCAGGTTTTGTTCTAGCAAGTATTTCTATATATATATAATATATATATATATTATATATATATATATATATATATATATATATATATATATGGGATTTATTAGTCTTCTTTTGAATTATTTATTGCTATATATATAGCAAGTATTTCTATATCTATACCTATATATATATATATAATATCTGGCTTGGGGCCCAGCACCTGACCTTGCGGAGGGCCCAGTTATTTTCCGTTACGCCACTGCTTCTTGATAAACCGGCCTCTCAAGTCAAATATGACCCTAAAGCAAGATTCATATGGCTCAACAATTGATGTTCAAAATATAATTACTTAAATTTTTCGATTACTATTTCACACACACACACAGTTATATAGACCCTTTGGCATATAATTTCTTAAGATTTATTTTATCAGGATTTTAAAATAAAGCTCTTATATTAATTTCTTGATTTGTAATTAAGTATATGTGTGTTTTCAGTAAAAAGTAATTCATTTGTGTGTGGGGGGGGGAGTTATATTTTTATAGCAAAATATAAATGTTTCTTTCTTGGAAATTTTTTGCATTAATATTTATTTTTAGTATGTTGATAATTTCACTGAAGAAATAAGATACCTAGGGTTTTTCAAAATTTTTCATTAACGCTATTTTAACAATAACCACAAATATAGTATCAACTAATTGAAATTTTACGGTAGGATTGCGTATAGCCACCTTTTTTTACAAACTCAATCCATTCCTACAGTTAATATTGCACATTGGCATAGCTAGTCCTTAGTGGGTTCTGTATCAAAATTCCTTGAAGACTCTTCATTGGGGCTCCTCAACATTTTGTGATTTTTTTGCTTACACATTTTAAGGCTCCTGTAGCTTGAGGGCCCCGTTCCATTGATTCGGTGGTAGGTACGTCTCTTCTATTACAACATAAATAAATTATTAAATTTAACTCATTTATTTGTGAAATATTTATAGTAGCGCTTTCGAAAACGTCTCTTCAAAGTCTTATGTTGAAAATCTTTTTTCACTTAGTGTGCTCCCGTAGTCACTCAAAATACACACGCATGCTTAAAAATATGAGTACATGTTCAAGAACCACTTGTTTAAGCAATATAAAAAAATTAAGTTACTTGTTTGTTTTAAAATTAAATCAATTCAGGATAATTATTTGTAATGTATGTCAACTATTTTAAATGCGATGAAAGACTTAAATATAAAGGACTTGAGAAAATTTATATTAAGCGCCTCAAGTGCATATTTTGTTGCTGTTGCTATTATTTCTGTGGCTAGATTCACAGGACAATATATATATATATATATAGCAGTAAATAATTCAAAAGAAGACTAATAAATCCCAAGCATCCTAAGATCAGACCGGAAGAACCAAGAACATGGAACCATGACAAACCAAAAAGAAATGTAGCTAGAGGGGAAAACTATTATGATTTCTCGAGCTGTCACTGGTTTAGGACAGTGAAACAGGATTAAACAGTGTTTGTGAGATCTCAACCTTCTCCTGCAGCAGAAATTTTTTCGACACAATAGCTTCCAATATAAACTAAGGCAAAAGCCTAAAACCACGTGGGTAAATATAACAGCAATAGAATAGAAATTGCAATATTAAATTACAATAGGAATCCGGAAGAAATAGACAAATATAAATATGTATAAACAAAAATATTTGCAAGAGAGGTTAATAATGAATATAACCATAATTAACAAAAATGTAAATGAGCAAAGAAACTCTAATCTTACCCGATGTATACAGATTCCACAATTGTACTGACTCAACGCATAAAAAACACAACAATACTAAGAATAAAGGCACCATCTATATATATATTTTAGTAATTTAACTTAATATAAGAATATATTAAGAATATTATATATTATAGACTAAATATATTAAGAAATATAACAAGAAAATTATATACTATAAACTAAATAGAAATGAATACTTCAAATAAAAATAAATAAATAGCTATAACTTTGAAGACATATATTTATAAATAAAATTAGCTGGATAGTTATAGTCTAGGCAACTTTGAAAGAATTTTTTATAGTTATTAATTCTCAATACTTCTTCAGATACTAAATCATTATTTCTTTTTATATAATTTAGAAGGATATTTCTAAAAATTGAAATGTGAAGGGTACTATTCCAATATGGCATTTTTATAACATTAAAATCAAAAGAGTCTCTTTTATCAAAAATATTACTTTTTAGCATATTATTTTCAACTTTTAATTCTAGATCAAGGAAATTTGCTGATTCTATATTGCAATTGGTTTTTTATTAATTTCTGGTAGGTTGGATAATAATTAAATATAGGAGTTAAGTGAACTTTATTACTGAAAATAATTAGATCATTGATGCATCTAAAAAAGTAACAAGAGTCTGTATCAATTTTTTCATTCTCGTAATAGTGTAAATAGATATTAGCCAGACTGTTACTAGCTGGGCCACCCTGTGGCAGACCTTTAATTTGTTGATAATAAGAGTTATTATGAAATATGTAATTTTCTTTCAAAACAAATTGTATAATAATATTATATTTATCATAGTTTATCAATTTATTTAATGAATATTTAATATAAACATTTCTAAGTACTTTAATCATATCCTCTATATCAATAGAGTTGAATAAGTCTTCGAAATCAAAGCTATGCAAAGATTTAACACTCTTACCTTTCATGTTCTCAACGATATCTTTACTATTCTTTACAATAATGGAGTTTGAGATATTGTCTAGAGTGTGTTGTATAACTTTTTGCAACACCTTGCCTGGTTGTGTAATATAGGTATTAAAAACATTAGTAATAGTTCTGAATTTAAATGGACACTTATGAAATTTTGGTGTTAGAAAAATATAAGGAAAATTGATATTCTTTGTATATAAATCTAGTTTTTTATAAAAAGCTGAAATACACTACGGTTACTGATTTCTCTATTGCTGCTATCAGATTTAATAAACGCATTATTGTTTTGAAACTGTTTGTTAAGTATAAATTTATAAAACCATTTGCAAATGATTGCATAGTTGCCCGGAACTTTACATATACAATAATGAAATCTTTTTGAAGATTTGAAATTTGGTGTTTTATATCTTTGTAAGAAATATTTTTATCAATTTTATAGTTAAGATTAAGTAACTCACTCAAAACTTTGCATTTAAACTCATTGAATGCTTCGAAAGGAAAGTTGTATTTAATTGCTATTTTTGTAATGAAATTATTAATATCTTTAGAAATTTGTGCTTTAATAGCTTTATTATTATTAGAACGCATTATTCTAAATCCAGTACCCTTAACCATTATTTCTCTGAGAGTTTTATCTTTAATAATATTTAAATTACCAGATATATATATATATATGCAAGAGGATAGCTTCTGTTGGTCAAAAAACCTTTAGTCCCTGAAGATAAAATCTTTACTATGCTCCTAATATTCTAAAAATGTTCATTCATAGGGGACGAGGACTGGAAGGAAAAGTTAGTTCCCTATTCTCCATCCCATATTCCGATAACGTGAAGACTTAGCAATAGTTCTGCCCGAATAGTTTTGAGTTGCATCAAAATTTGATTCTATTGGTTGATATAATCAAGTGCACTAAAAAGGAATATTGGGGAAAGAGGAAAACGAAAGCGCGTGTACTGTTAGTCTTATCAAACTATAACTTACAGCAGGGGTACTCAAACTTTTTTTCTGTCTGGCCACATACCTATATAAGCTGTTTCACGCAGGCTACAACATAAAGATTAATAAAGGAGGGGGATGCTTTAAAACCAAAATAACATAGAAAATTTAATATATAAAAATTGATCAAAATATAAAAACTCCTATTTTGTTTTTGTTTTTCAATTATTATTTTTTTTGTCACTATTTTTTTCTAAATAGGAAGCATTTAAGAATCACTCTTTCACA
Source organism: Trichonephila clavata (assembly GCA_019973975.1). NCBI lineage: Eukaryota > Metazoa > Arthropoda > Arachnida > Araneae > Nephilidae > Trichonephila > Trichonephila clavata. The sequence continues at coordinate 27,597 of BMAO01001536.1, read as the reverse complement.
GTTTCTGCATCAAGTTCATATAATTACCAATGATATAACAAATTTCATAGGATGCCTTTGTTATCGCTGTATCGCTGTGACATTACCACTGACAAGACATTTTTTTTTGCTGTCGTAAAGATTATTGAAGAAAGCCTATTTATCATCTCTTGAAAAAGATCTCCGAGGAAAAGTGTCATTAAAGGATTTCTGTTTATTGGTAATATTTAAATACCATTTCAGGACAAATCAAACAATTACTGAACCATGCTTGTTTTTCACTACAAAATAGTCTCTCAACATCCCAATCGTTTTGAAACATCTTATTTTCTTCGAATATTTTTCGCTTGCAAGATATGAAAGATAATTAAAAATTTGTTCCACTCATAAAATGGTCGCAACTCTACTGTCGTCTACTATCACTAATCAGAGGGGGAAATATCAATTCACAGCCGTACGATATCGGCAGCAAAAAGCAAAATTGATATATTTGACCTTTTAACAAAGAATTTCCCACCAAAATTTCATAAATAAATGAATTTCTCAGAGAAATGGGCTATGGCCGGGAAAATTAAAAAGACCCGGTGGGCCTCAGGTTGAGTATCGCTGACATAGAGTATTAGACCAATATAAGAAGCATGTTGATCTAAGAAAATATGAAACTATAAGAAGATGCATGCCAAAACTTCAAAGTAATAAATATTTAAAATAATCCGTTAGTCGGATAACACAGTAAACGCTTTCTTAAATGGTCGCCAAATAACAGTATATTCTGCTGAATATTAAATGTTCAATAAGGCCGAAAATTTAGTGAGGTCAGTTAAGGTCTACAGTATTTGTAACATAAAATGCTTGTTATATTTCAGAGTATTATGAAACGCGCTATCACGATTGGTTTGAATATTTTAACATCTAACAATATGCTAGTCAAATGCTTACTCAGGAATTTAAATAATTGTTCTATGATGTTTTCTCAGTAAATTGTATTTTTCAAGTTTAAAAGTTAGCGAATTCTAGGACAATTTTAAGAAAATCAGCTGCTCAAAAAACTGTTTTAATTATAAACTCGAAGGAATAAATTAAACATAAAATGCAAAAAGAAGAATTTTTTTAATATACTTTTTTCTTTATTTAATGGTGTTTCAGGTTTGAAAACTATTTAAATTTAATAAGAAGTATACCTAACTATCAAAAAATCAAATGTAAAAAATATATAAACATTATTTTTTAATCATTAAACAAAAAATATGGATTGATTGTACGTACTTTAAAATTGTTCTGATTTGTCTGAGTGCTGTATTGCTTATAAAGTTTAAATTAATTTTATTGCTATACCAAACTATAAAAGTAACTCTTCAAACACAGATGTATTTAAGTGTCAAATATTTTTATCTAAGCATGTTTTAATTATAATAATCCATCACATTGTAAATTATAAAATACATTTACATTTTTAAAAGTTAAACATTTTTTATTTCATTATATTAGTGGGAATCCAAATCCTTATATTATTTTTAGAAATGTGTCAGCATACGGAATAATCGATCGGTCATAATTACGAATTTGTGGGTGGCGCTGTTTTAGTCAAATCGTGGGTTCAAGTACTTAACCCACTACTGACTTTCCATTTAGGACGAAAATTTAAAATAAATCAGGACAAGCTCAGATTCCTGCCAGTGGTGTGAAAATTTGTAGTTTAATGTAAAATCAATTATATTTCTCGTCACTTGGCCGTGCTTTAAGATAATAAGATCTTTCGGCACTAGCCTATATGGTGATTTTTAGTTCAACATTAATACACAGTATTTCAATCATGGGAATATACTCTCAAAAAATATATTTTCGGTTTTACTTTACTTTTACGGGAATAATCAATATTCCATCATTATTTTTCTTAAACTGGGTAATTTTTAGTAATTTAAAGTATTAAGGAATTGAACAAAGGTGAAAACTAATCCTATTTTTGGTGATCAAAAACTTCATAATAGAACTCTCAAAGGTAGTGAATAATCTTACACTATTAAAATTCGAAGGTAAACAAACGTATGTATGTATGTATGTATCTATCTATCTATCTATCTATCTATCTATCTATCTATGTGCGTCTATCTTCTCACGAACAGCACCACGCAGAAAGTCGCGGAAGGTACCAAAAGATCGGGAATTTTCCGGGGAAGCCGTATTGCCTATTTATATTCCGATATTGTAATTAGTTAAAAAGATATTAATTAAAAACCTTAAAACGCCGAATTGTTTTACTCCTGCCGGTTGTTTACTTGGCGGAACTTCCCTTCCGTTTCGGCCGAGCGGTAATCTTACGTTTTCCACCATATTAAAATTGTCATCCGATTTTCGGTGTCGCAATTAGACAAAAAATAATTACAGAATCGGAAAGATCATTTATTTCGCCACAACACGGTGTAATTTTTTTTGTAAAATAACGATATTTTCTATTTTTTTCGAATTTTTTAAAATAGTGTTAAAACTGATGCGTTTTTATGAAAACTATTTCTAAATCGTTGGGTATGAATTACTTTTCGTGTTATTAAATCGATATTCTACACTAATTAACTTCAAGCCTTTCTCTTTTAGATCCATTCATTTAAAAAATAAAATTTCCAAAACTTTTTTTTTAAAGAATTTTTAAAAAGTAGTCTTAATTTTTACTTCACATTGAATAACTTCGTCATTTATGAAGATAATCTCACAAAACCTTTTTTCCGTCTGTACAGTAATATTATCCGAAACATATACGAAGATTGAAAAAATTGCTTCAAAATTACGGATTTTAAAAAACATTTTGTGATTTTCGTAAACTTATGTTTTTTTCTGAGAAATAAATTAAAAGTAGTAATTTGTACATTTTTTATTTCAAAGTACGTTATTTTTGCAAATAGTTGGTGATGTTTGAGAGCATTAACGTAAAAATTACGCCCTTAAAATAAAGGTAATGATTTTTTAAAATAATTTAAAATAGGCGATTTTACATTTAGCCAAACATTGGTTAACTGTCTGGTGGCGGAGTGCTGAGAGCTTTCGCTACACTCAAGACTATAACTGCAGCACTGCCGTGCGCGGTCAATGTGAAGGATGATGTCCGCTTCGTTTTATGAAACATAATGTAATTTTGTAATACTTTTTTTCATTTATGTATCACATATAAAAGTATTTCTTGCATGTGAAAAATATTTTACATGTATAAAATAATGAAAAAAATATAATTAACAAGTTTTTGAATTAAATACCTGCATATTATCTTTGAAAAACATAATAAAACTGATAATCTTTACTTTTTTTCTTTAAAAGAAAAGGGTAGTCTGAAATTTAAAAAGTTAAAATAAATATACCCTTTTATCAATGTACATATGTGCGTTAGTATTTTTTGATTCTGAAATTTAAAAATGTAGACATTAATAATGCAAGATAAGTGTATAGATAATTAACTATTAAAACAGTTTTTTATGTAAACACTTATTTTGTGTATTGTGGTGTGAAATGTGGAACAGGGTCCTCGCCCCTCACTCTGGAAACTGTGCTTTAAATATAATATTCAATGCACAGGCTAATGGTTCCACACAATTTTTTTTTCCAATACAAAGGTAGTTTTAAATGTTACAAAAATTAAATAAATGGATACTTTTATTATCAATTTCATTTATCATGTTTTTTTTAACTGTTAGAAAAAAGGTTTATTCAGTTAAATAACCATAATTTCCGTAGAAAGACTAATAGCAATGTTCATCAATTATATACTTCATTATTAATTGCCAGTCTATTTCCCGAGCCTTGTAATACTTCAAGCATTCTCTCAGGTTACAAAAGTATTTTTAATTTCAAAGTATTTTTTTCTTTGTTTTACTGAACATAATATCATTTTGTAATACATTTTTTCATTTATATACCACTTCTTACAGCAATATTTATTCAATATGAAAAATATTTTACACACATATGTACCATAATAAACAAAACATAATTAAACATGAAATAGCTGCATGCATGTTATATTTTGTTACTTATTATATTGCTATTTCATAACTGTGTCATGATTCACAAGCTCACTCATTTTATATAATTATTATAGTTTTTGATTTCATTCAGGAAATTTCATACCACTGAATTCATTACCAATAATTTTATGAATTCTTATAAAAAATATTTCTTGAATATGTGAAACATTTTATACACATATGTAAAATAATGAGCAAAACATAGTTAGCCATATATTTTTAAAAAATATTATAAAACTGATTATCTTTATTTTTTTTAAAAATTTAGTTTCAAAAAAGACACTTTATGAATTTCATTTGTCATTTTGTACGTTTTTTTTATCAATGCACATATGTATGCACTCGGTAAAAGCCCGTGCAACGCCGGGCCATGAAAGCTAGTCTACACTATTAAAATTCGAAGGTAAACAAACGTATGTATGTATGTATCTATCTATCTATCTATCTATCTATCTATCTATCTATCTATCTATCTATGTGCGTCTATCTTCTCACGAACAGCACCACGCAGAAAGTCGCGGAAGGTACCAAAAGATCGGGAATTTTCCGGGGAAGCCGTATTGCCTATTTATATTCCGATATTGTAATTAGTTAAAAAGATATTAATTAAAAACCTTAAAACGCCGAATTATTTTACTCCTGCCGGTTGCTTACTTGGCGGAACTTCCCTTCCGTTTCGGCCGAGCGGTAATCTTACGTTTTCCACCATATTAAAATTGTCATCCGATTTTCGGTGTCGAAATTAGACAAAAAATAATTACAGAATCGGAAAGATCATTTATTTCGCCACGACACGGTGTAATTTTTTTTGTAAAATAACGATATTTTCTATTTTTTTTATTTTTTATTTTTTTTTTTTTTTTTTCGAATTTTTTAAAATAGTGTTAAAACAGATGCGTTTTTATGAAAATTATTTCTAATTGGTTGGGTATGAATTACTTTTCGTGTAATTAAATCGATATTCTACACTAATTAACTTCAAGCCTTTCTCTTTTAGATCCATTCATTTAAAAAATAAAATTTCCAAAACTTTTTTTTTAAGAATTTTTAAAAAGTAGTCTTAATTTTTACTTCACATTGAATAACTTCGTCATTTATGAAGATAATCTCACAAAACCTTTTTTCCGTGTGTACAGTAATATTATCCGTAACATATACGAAGATTGAAAAAATTGCTTCAAAATTACGGATTTTAAAAAACATTTTGTGATTTTCGTAAACTTATGTTTTTTTCTGAGAAATAAATTAAAAAGTAGTAATTTGTACATTTTTTATTTCAAAGTACGTTATTTTTGCAAATAGTTGGTGATGTTTGAGAGCATTAACGTAAAAATTACGCCCTTAAAATAAAGGTAATGATTTTTTAAAATAATTTAAAATACGCGATTTTACATTTAGCCAAACATTGGTTAACTGTCTGGTGGCGGAGTGCTAAGAGCTCCCGCTACACTCAAGACTATAACTGCAGCACTGCCGTGCGCGGTCAATGCGAAGGAGGATGTCCGCCTCGCAGAAACCCGCCGGTCGCCTTTTTTCATACTTGTCTTAAATTTTTTCTCCTACTGGACATTGCGTCGCCACACATCATTACACACAAAAAGGAAATATTCTGAAATATATTTTAATTCTCTCTTCTTCAATGATTGAATTCACTTGCTGCATCCCCACTGATCTGAAATTTACTTCATTTTCAGTGCTGCCATTATGTAAGCAAATGGTATGTCACAATTAATTGCTAAATGAGCAATTTTAATCAATTTTATTAGAAAATAATTAATAAGTTAGTTTTTTATAATATACTTTTTTTCGCAGATACGTGTTTAAATAATTTTAACACAGAGTGGAATGAAAAACTATAAAATTAAAATTTAAAAAATTAAATGTTTTTATCAAATAGTATTATTTTTTTTGAATGTTTTTTTCAGTGAAATTTTTTAAAAATTAAAATGCATTCAATGCATTTCTGATATTCATTTAAAATATTTATCAGTATCAAAATTTTTGTTCTCTTTCATAAAACTTATAGTTTACTTTAAAATAATGCGTAATTGCATGAAACTTTTTTCCCCCGTGTCGAATATTTCAAAAAATTCTCACAATTTTACTTCAAGAATTAAAATAGTAGTGAAATTTTGTAATTTGAAAAATTTATACTTTCTGTTCTTTTTTCAGCATACAACTATTTTTAAAAATGCTACAGTTTCGTTTCCGGGAAAAAACTATCTTTCTTTAAAGAATTTTATAGAAAAAAAACAACTTTTTTTTTTTAACAAAACAATGCTGTTTTGCATATTTTATGATTTTTTCTCATATGAATCAATATCGTTGCGTTTATATAAAAATTATTTTTAAAACTTTCAGAATCAGTGATTTAAAAAATAAAAAGCCGAAAACTTTTTTGAACGAATTGTAATAAAACACTCAAAATACTTAAATCAATCATTTAATAATTTCTTCATTGAAAAAAAAAATTGCATGAAATTTTTTCCCGTGTGTCGATTTCGCTTAAAAATTACGAATTTTAAAGATTTTTTTTGTGATTTTCGTAAAATAAAGTTTTTGCAAGAAATAATATAAGCATTATTTTTGTAACTTTTTTCTTCAAAAATTATTGTTGTTTCCAATCAATATGTGAAAACTTGGAATTTTCAATTAAAAATTGAGCCCTCAAAAATAATGAAAACTTTAAAGACATTCTAAAGGCTTTGCGCATGCGCGAGAATCATTATTATTTTTCCCCCCTCTGTTTAACGCTCAGCGGCCAAGGTCAAACTTGCTGTTGCAATATTTTTTCCGTTATTGAAATGTGAGTGAGGGATTTTTAAAAAGTCGCACTGTTCACCTACTCCAGAGTTTTTTGGCGACGGACTTCGAAATTTTCAATTTAAAACTTTTAAAATCAGTGATTTTAAAAAAAAGCGAAAAATTTTTGGAACAAATTTTAATAAAACACTCAAAATACTTAAATCAATTATTTAATAATTTCTTCTTGTAAAAAGGTGCATGAAACTTTTTTCCCCCGAGTCGAATATTTCAAAAAAATCCTCACAATTTTACTCCAAGAATTAAAATAGTAGTGAAATTTTGTAATTTTAAAAATTTATACTTTCTGTCTTTTTTTCAGCATACAACTATTTTTAAAATGACTACATTTTCGTTTCCGGGAAATAAAAAATTGCAACGAAAGAATTGGAAAGTGAGTGGGTGATTTTAAAATTCACCCTGTTTGCCTATTCGAAAATTTTTGGTGACGGACGTCGAAATTTTCAACCATTCTCAAGTGACGAGAACGACACCTGAGCTTTCACCCATCTTTAATAATTACCACACCACACCAACGCAAGAACAAATTTCGAAAAAGGGATTTTTTATGACATAGTTAGAGAAATCACTCACATCGCACGCACACACAAATGCTATCGGCCTGAGGGAAACACGAAATTTCCATGAGGGTGAAGTTATTCAGTCGGTAAAAGCCCGTGCAACGCAGGGCTAAGCGGAGAGGAAAGAAACAAAGAAATCAAAGTAATTTCGGAAAATAATATTGGAAGTGCTGAATTTGTGAAGTTGAGTGAATATTAACGTCCCACTGTTCAGCAACACGAGGCCTTTTGGGGACGGTCCGCGAAATTTTGAACCATGGTCAAGTGACGCGGACGGCACCTGAGCTGGCACCCCCCTTTCCTAACTACCACACCACACCAACGGGAGGACGTTTGAGCTCTCGACATATTTTACGTGCATCCCTCCCCTACACGGCGGGTCTTCAGTGGTACTAGGATCGAGAATTTGCGAAGAGAAGGGAAAATGTTAAGCAACAAAGCCATGACACGCACTCACGGGACATGCATTCACATCGTACGCGTGAAACCCCACAAAAGTGCTGGCGTTAGAATAAAAGGAGGAAATTAACATGGGGATTAAGTTATACCCTCGGTATAAGCCCGTGCAACGCCGGGCCATCAAAGCTAGTGTAATATTAAATAAAGAATTCAAAAATTCCCTTTTCAATAAAATATTTTTTTTTATTTTAAATAAAATGAATCAGCTTTCCTTTAAAAATACGATACAGAAACTAATTCTTACCGGATAAATTTCGAAAGAAAATTAAAAAAGCAAAATAAAAAAAGCGTAAAGCAACCTAAAGTACATTTTAAAAAACATACCCATCCAAAATAATTGCACTTGTAAATAATGAAATTGAAAGGAAAAAATATCCAGGGCCTTTTATTCAGATTAGCTTTGAAAAAAATTACGCATTCAAATATCGCATTAGAAATTTGAAACTTAAGAGAATTAGAAATGATTTTAATCCTAAGTCCCCGCCAAGACTTAAAAGAACAAATGCAAATCTTAAAGGCAAATTAGGGCACAGTTAAAAAAAGAAATGAAATATTCAAGGACTTTTAAGTAAACTTCTAATGCGATTTGTTTTCATCGTTTGAAGTTTCGAATCCTATTTCGTCATTTACAGAGCTTTTACAGATCTTAAATAATTAGAGAACATCTGGCAAAAACTCAATTGGAATTGCTTTCCACTAATTTATTCTTTCTAATAATTGTTTCAGGACCCAGAAATCGAAAGAAAATTTAATTATAAATATCAGAATTTTTATTATAATCTTGTTCGTGCTATGTATTCTGTTACTGTAACTCGTTTAAAAATGATGAAGCTTTGATTTGAAAAAAAGCATACCATTAAATACATTTTTGAAAGCAATATAATTTAAAAAGAAAATTGTACTAAATGAGCTTGATTGATGTATAATTTAATTTTGTTCAAGCTTGATTTTTTTTTTTTTTTGCTTTTTTAACATATTTTAGGAAGAAATGAAGTTAAGAAATAATAGTTTTGTATGCTTAATTTTTAAAATAATTATTAATACAAAGATATGAAAGAAAAATTAATGTAAAGAAAATTAGTATAGAAATATTATAAAAAGGATGTATTAACGGGATAGACTCTTAATAATCAGATAATTTTTATCTGATATTTAATTAAATGTCTGAAATTTGACATATTTATGTAAATTAGGGATTTGTTTATTTAGTGCTTGAACAATGATTAGATGCTATAAGCATTTGTAAATTATCAACATAAGTTTTTGATTGATAAACTGTTTCAAAGATAAAGTAAATCTAAAAGTAAATGAAGACTTTAACCCCCCAAAAAATATTTTTCTTACAATTTAAACTGAATTTAAAAAGCAAACTTGATATAAAAAAACAATCTAAATTTATTTCTTCGAAACAAATCAACATAAATTTAATGAACATTGTTTTTATTCTCATGTTCATGTGTTCCATATTTTAGCATCAGAGACTCACTTAATTTAAAAATAATTACAATTTTTGTTCTTTTACATTGGAAATCTGAGAAAAGTGGAATTTTTTTGTTTGTTTAAAATCAGCGAATGCAGAATATTTATGGAAATTGTCTTAATTTCCTTCTTTACATTTGAATTCGTTCATTACAAAAATTCAAAAATATCAAAGGAATACTTGCACATCCTCGTTCATATTCAAGAGGAAAAGTCACTCACGAAGGAACGTTTTTGCTGACATGCAGGAAAAAACAAAACAACTCAAATAAAGCATAAATTCAAATTTAGTAGAAAGAAAAATAAGAAAAAATGGACCTCATATCAAAGCTCTTTTTTTCAGTGCTACTTCTAATTTTAGCTTTTTGTTATTTCCGCATGTTCATCGCCATGAATTTATCATCAAACGAACTGTGAAAACGCAATAGTAATTTTCGAAGAATTCTATTTTGAGAAAATACATAAGCAATTTCGTAAATGTTAGATTTGGAAACACGAAAATGTCCTAACTTGCAGTAATCTAACTTTTACACGATTGGATGAATAATAAATTATGCTTACGTGTTTTGATTTAAAATGAAATGATTTTTCATTTGTAATCAGCTACAACTAATAGCTCAAGAAATACAATAAATCTCCACACTAATAACTATACTTAAACTCAAAGAATAATAATAAATTCCTCTTTCTTCGATGTATTTTAGATAAATATAATTTCATATAAAATGGCTGTAATAATATAAAAGGAAAATAAAAAAAAAGTGTTTGTGTGCATCCACTATTATAAAAGAATGAACTTCCATACGTAATAATAAAAGTTCTACTTAAAGAATTACTGAGAATTACAACTTAGGCAACCATACAATATTAGATTGTATAGCCTACAAAATGAATATTAGCAACTATTGTTAAGTAAAGTAATGAAATCAATTCAACGTTAGTCGGGATTGAAAAATTTATTTTAAATAATGAACATTTCTTCAATAGATTTTATATTACATCTAAGCATTTATTTGATCTGAAAAAATTTACAGTTTTTGGTTCCCATAAGACTGTGATAAGTTCAATAGCTTAATCTAAGTATATGGATTATGAAATACTCAATTTTTTAAAATAATAGTACAATTTAAAAATTACAAATGGTAAACGTATCTAAAGAGCAATGCATAAGAATCTCTTTTTGCAGTGATCTAAATACATTATTATTTTTTTACTGTACAAAAGTACATTATTTTCTTTCCCGAACATTTTATATTTCAAAAGTTTTCCAAGTTTTGGATATATCATGATATTGTATATTCGTCAAGCAAACTTCTAATACAATTAAATAAATGCAAAATTAATGAAAGTAGGCTTTTTGCAATACATAAGTTAAATTTTATTACTAACAAAAAGTGTGCATGAATATTAAATATGAAACACAGTCCACATAAATTATTTTTTAATATATTTGGTTGTTTAAAATTGCTACAGTTGGTTTCTTGCCTTAGGCCATCAACATTGTGATCCATCACCTAAAAGTTCAATATCATTCAGCAGCAAATTCGATAGCATACTTCTTTAACATTTTATTTGCTATCTCTTTTTACAAGGAAATAGAAGGAATGCAATTTACTTTACATTTGTTGAGATGCTTTGATAAAAATGGGAAAAAATAATTAATAACTCTTGGAACCTTTTATTATTTAAAATAACTCCACTTTTTTAAGTGAAAACTTCTTTAGCGGCGTTGGGCACTGGTAGGGGAAAATCTCATGGGTTCGCGTCACCGATATGCTCTGACTGGCGCAAGCGCAGTGTGCTGTTCGCCTTAGACACTTTTTGGATGGGTGAAATCTCGTGCGTTCACGTCACCGACTTATAGCAGTGTATCTGTAGCTATACAGCTGACGTATAGTGCTGTGTATATCTTATAAGTGAAATTGAATGGATTTAGTGAAAACTTCAATGTGTATATACTGTGCATTGCTCGTTGCGATTCCGAGAATGGTCAATACATATTAATGGTTGCCGTTCATATTTCGATTGGAAAATCTATGAGACATATACAACAATTTTTATTCGAAAATTGGATGATTTATTCAAAAGAAGGTTCTGAAATACTCGAAAAAAGATTTGACGAAAAATAGGATAATGTTCAGATGATTTTAAGTGGAGATTTCAATCTTAACTTTGCAGATGATAAACATCTACCACTAATTGAATTTCTAAATGAAACAATTTAAATATGTCCGATGATCGAAAACTCAGTACTACAAAGTATAAAACGACGATCGATGTGGTTTTTACGGGATAGATAAATTTGAATCAAACATTTTCCTTTCACCATAAGCTTATATTGTATCTTTTTTAGAACAAAATAAAATAATTGAAAGTACAAAAAGTCTAAGTATTGTTGAAATTAATGATGACAATGATGCAAATAATTAAAATAATGTTACAAATCAAGTACATTGAAATTTAAGTAAATACAAATACTATCCATGAATAATATCATTGTATATTAATTGTTATTTCAATTGAATTGTATTTATATTTTGTCATGATCTTGTACAGCCCGTAATATATTTGAATAATAAAAAACCTTATAAACACGCATTTAGCTGTTGCTCGGAGTGTCAATAGATGTGAAAACCAGATGGATGTTGATAATTTTAATTCAAACATTATGAAATTTCAAATTTTAATACTAAAAATTCTTAGTTTTCACTTCTATTGGCAGTCTCTATAATTGCCAACTTTTTTTTTAACTTTTAATAAAAATTTATGTATATATATATATATACACAAGCTATATATTTTCATGTACATTTTATGAAAATTACTTTGAAATCCTTTTTTTTTCATTTAAAATATAACAAATTATGAATTCCCAAAATTATATTTAACTATTAAAAGCATCAGAATTCTGCAATAATACTGATTCGACATGAGCTCAACTACGAAGAATACTTGCGACCCAATATTGAAACATAATTTTCAGCGTGCCTCCCTCCATACAATAACAATGTATTAATTCAAAAATACGATACTCTGACGCTAAAGCTACAATACGACTTTTATTTCTTAAGTGCCGCCGGTGTATATAAACGTCTCGCTCAGCCAGGGTGTAAATTGCCCCGGACATATATATACGTCTTTCGAAATACGATTTTTCTGCGCACTGCTATCCATAAAATTGTTCCGAAGGCCTTGGAATGTAATTAAAGGAACTTGACAAAGTGTGTGTGTTTGCGAAGGGTTTACTAATTTCAGAGGATTTTATTAATTTATCCCCCCCCCATACATCACATACACTTGCATACTTGCAAAGTGGTGGCATTGTGGAGCGAATCGAGCAATTTTTAATCGGCATTTAAGGGATTAATTATAACTCTACAAATTATCTAGATAAGTGTTAATTTTTGCATACAATTTTACGTATATGACAAGCCCGTGGGTTCACCGGTAATTATTAAACTTGTTCTAAATGTAAAATGAATTGTGCGGTACTGATACATTTATAAGTGTATTATATAAGCGTAAGTGTTTTTATTTTTTATTATGTCAGAATGTTTTTTTTTTTACTTTCAATAAATTAAAATTTTTTTAAGTAATATTTTGTTTTTGACTTTTCAATATGCTCGCACCCCCTACTAGGGTTATGACGACCCCTAGAGGGGCGTGCCCTACAGTATGAGAAACGCTGACATAAATAGTAAAATACGCATTATCGGGGTAAAATTTATAAGCAGTCATTTCAGTTCACTTTTATAAAAAAAATAATTACATTAATATTAGATTATATTTATTAAAAAAAAGAAATATTTCTATTTCCACTTTGCAAATATTTTTTTCCGTAAATCACAAAATTTTAATTTTACTATATAATTGGGAACTCTGATGAAAAAAGAAAATTAACTTTCATTAAAATGTATTTTTTAAATGTTTTCACACACACATATACAATGAAAATTAAATATTTATTGATCTAATATTCCATTTGTTTTGACAAATAAAAGTTATTTCTCCTTTTAATTACAGTAAAACTTCAACAATGCTCTTTTTTTAAAAAATTAAGCTAAATTTAGCCCTTTGTCTATTTGAAGATTAATGGATATCCTCCTTGCTCTCTCTCTTCTTTTGTAAATAGCCACTTCTTTAGTTTTCATTTATAAATCGAATTCAATATTTTGTTTTATTTCAAGATTATTCGTTTTGATTTCCATTTCATACGATTTCCTTACTCTTAGTTCGTTTTCTATTCTTTTTCTATTCTTATCATATAATTTGCGTGTATTATTACAGTCCATATTCAAAAAGTAACTGCATAAAAAAAAACTTCCCTCTCTCTCTCAATTGGATATCATTCAATCAATATCCTTAATTAAAAACACGCATACATGTATACATTTTCTATCACACGTATCTTCACGAAATCAAGCGGAAAAGGGCGTAGTTTTTCTTTCATTTATTCTTTATTCTTTCGACCACTTGCATCACGGTTCGGTAAACGGAAAAGGTGATATTTGTGCTCTATTCTTAGCAAAACTATTGATGCATGCAATTTTCACAAAGCGGAAACTTCAAACATTCTCATTGAATTTTTTTGCTTTATATGTCAACCAGTACATTAGATGGTAACTGTCGATAGAATAGGATTAAATTGTTCAATATTTCCTAGTTTTATCTTAAAGATAGATTCTGAACGAAATTACTTCCGTTTTCCAGATATGTTGGTAAAATGTTAACTATATAGCTGTACAATTATTGTGTTTAACCATTTGTTTCATATTTTACTTCTTCACATAAAAAGTTTAGCTGATTTTTATCTTTAAAAAAATGGCTTCCTTAAGAGATTTAAATAAATATAAATTAAGTTATAATGAAAGAGTGTAGTTTTGTTAAAAGAATTTGAACTTCCGTAAATTAATTTTAAAAAAATGCTAAAGTAAGTTTCCTTTGTACTTTAAATAGTAATGGTTAAGGTCCTTGAGTGTATGTAACTTTGTTTTTGAATGCATCTTATTATTACAAAACCAGAAGAATGACTACACCTGGGTTTGGTAGTAAGCCTAAATTTTTATGCGCATTTAATTTCTAACTTGAAATAAAATTTTCTGCTTTTTATTTGATTAGTTTTAATTTATATAAACAGCGAAAATTATATACGTCTGTATGTTTCTCAATTACAAATTATTTCAATAATAAGTCCTTTAAAATAACTTTTGCAAGTATTACTTTTAACAGAAGATAAATAACATCGCTAAGACTTGAAA